>BRZM01002905.1:24873-45308 GCA_033238685.1 Lates japonicus | reverse complement strand
TATGCTAATTCGCTACAACTCGTAGTTTTTGCACTTTGACTTTTTGTACGGATTAAAAACGCGATATAATAAAATATGGTCGTTAGTGAGGGTGCCAGCTGTGGCTTCATATTTAACAGAAATCAGAGTGGTATCCATCCTCTATCAGTATCAATACTACTATTATATCTGTTCATTCTGTATGAAGCTACAGCTAGCAGGTGGTTAGCTTAGCTTAGCGTAGCCTAGCTTAGCATAAACACTGAAAACGGACAAAAAGAGCAAGTACCATGCATTATACTTAGGAGTAAGATATAAAAGATTTTGTAAACTTTGGATGCTGCCAGGCTAGCTGTTTCCTAGCTTTATGCTAAGCTATGCTAACTGGCTAAGCTAGGGCATGAGAGTGGTGTTGATCTTCTCCTTTAACTCCCAGTAAGATGTGCAGAATTCCCAAACTAACACAACAGTTTCTTTAATTCAGGCTGAAGCTCCTGTCTTCTTTAAATGTTGTTTTCTTTCTCTGATTGTCTTCATCCAAAAGACTCCAGTGCTCATGTGAGAATGTTATTTCTGGCTGGCCTTTTCTACCAGTTTATACAGCTGATGCTAATACCAACCCCCCTTTCAACTAGTCACACTTTTCTCTCTCCCAGGCTCAGTATTATTCACCACCATACCACCAAGTATTTGTCTATCTCCTGGCCTTTTATTTTTCCATTTTAAGTTTGTTTTCTTTCACTTAACAGAAGAATTTGTACCTGAACTATAAAACAAAAGTGTATGTGCAGTCGAAAAAGATCATGATTTGGATGATGGCAACCATTTTATATATTCCTCTCTATAGATATACGTATGTATTTCATGTAACTAGACTTGGATAGTATACTGTATATTCACTTCTGCTTCATGGGCGTTCTCTGGGTAGGTAAACACTGTAGGTCTCGTCATGTTGTAATCCCAAAATAGATGAAAAAAAAAAGATTTGGTAATGTGCTTTTTTTTTTTTTTTTACAAACCCACTACTTTTGAAATGTAATTTTTTTTTATGATGAACGCATCTGTGCTTTTATTTTCTAGGGTTTTATTTCCTGACTTGAACACTGGTTCTATCTTGGCGAGGCTTTAGAGATTGTTGACTTGGACCTATGGTTTTTTGCAGTATAACTGTGATTTGAAAACATGGAGCTCAATGCTGCTAATGCTTACTACTGCTTCAGAGTTTGTAGTTCCCACCTTAATTTTTCCTTTTTCTGTACTAATAAGCAAATCTTATTAAACGTAGTTGTATGACGCTGTGAAACCTTGTGGTCTTTTGCATGGCATCCTTTCCCGCTTCTGTCCTTTCATATACCAGAGACCTGACCAGTACTAACTCTGCATTACGCCCTTATCAACTTACTGCCCTCATATTCACTCAACTGTCCTTTCTGCACCATGGATTCAGATTGTGAGGCAGGAATGAAACAATAATTCAGAGCAGTAAACCATCCCAAGCCACCCTGTTCACTCAAACCACTAGATGCTAATTTTGTGGGCTAACCCTATAGATAAGCATAAGCAAAATGTGTTTTATACATTCATATATTAATACAATAACAATACATTATCACAGTAGTTATGGCTGGTTTGTGCCATTAGTTACCAAAGAACATACATCTCTGTCGTAAGTAGGACTACATTGTTTGAAATGTGAATAGCATAAGGACATAATGCTAATCCATGGAGACCAGGAAGTGATTCTCTACATGGGATGAACATCTCATGCTCTCAAAATGCCCACTGTTTGTGTCGTTTACTGTTGCTCATAACGATCAGACTTAGAGTCCTACCAAAAGTTGTTGGGGAAAAATGCAAGTAATTAATTAAAAAATGGCCTCTGGCCTTCACCTGGAGGAGCAGAGTTGGATAATGCTCATGTGTGTGGGTAACATATCTTATGTGGCCATATATATGTAGCTAACTGTTTACTTTATAACGTTATTGTTTTTTCTTTGCTGTGTTGAAGTAACTGTAACTGCACAACAATACGTATTAACCAATGCTGGCCACTGACCAGTTGTTTTTCAGGGTTAAACTGCAGCATATAGGGTATTTATGTGTGTTTGCCCACTCATGCATAACTGTGTTTTATTTCATTAACAGCATGTGTGACACCTACAAATGTATAGTCACAACTGTTACGTTATTTTATGTCTTTATCTGTGAAAAAGGCCAGAGTAGATCGTATTGTCACAGTGGTTTTTAGTATGTTTGAAGCTGTAATTGCTTAGCCACGCCACAAGGGGGAGTGCTAATTGTACTGAGGCTGCGTGAGGCTCTCGCTTTAGACAGACACCAAGCTAGCATCTCCTGTCTCTAGTTTTCCTGCACAAAACAGGTAGTAGTTTATAAAGACAGACAGTAGTATATATTATATTATCGCGATTCATCCCTAACGACCTAAAACATCTTCTTTGTGTTATTGTTTGTTGTGGAAAATAGTGGGTTTGATCAGGTGAGAAACTTTGAATTTTCCCGGCCACTGCAGTGGAGTTTTGCTAGCTTCCGTGTAAACAATGTAACAAGATGGCAGCCTAACTGTCGTTTATATGATTATTGTAACTGTACCAGCTTTATGTCAATACTTTTATGTAACAAGTTCCTCAGCACACGTATGTTTTACTGTATTATTTTAATTGAGGTTTGAGGGAAATAGAGTAATTTGTGGTGACATTATTCACATTTGCATTTTTTGTGATAATATATCATACTTGAAGGTTCTTGGCAGGGATGTACAATCAGAAACACAAAGCTTCCAGTCTCTGGTAATTTAACTACTGTACAAACCACTTTACCCAACTGAATGAATCTCAATACTGACAAATAAGAATTCAAGTGATTCTGACTCCTTAATAATTACATCACCAGCTGTAGCAGAAATACTATGAAAACACACTGACTCATATTAAAAGTCAATTAAAAGGAAGATTTCTCTGTCATTGTTTCGGAAAGACAAAGAAAATTAAAAAAATTCAGTCTGAACTTGATGAATGAACCAAGTGTCCAATCAGAAGCGGTTGCTAGGTGGAGCAGAATCAGTCGACCAATCAGCGTTTTGTTTGCCGACGTTGTCAGCGTCTGCCGTCACTGGTAGTGACGTACTGTGAGAAGTGGAGAGGATAGCGGAGCAGCAGACAAAGAAAGTCGGAGAAATTTGTGAAAATATGGAGAAAACTCGACGTTTGAGGCGTCGTAACGTCGCTTTGCTTTGTTAGCACTGTCAGAAACTTTAAGACTGAACAAGTGTGGGTGCCAAAACGAGCTTTGGAGCTGTTTCTGTCGAACACGAGCGAGCACACCTGCGGAACGAAGATAGGCTAACGAGCTAACTAATTAGCGGGTATCGTTAGCTATAGCATTAGCCTTAGCCTTAGCCTTAGCCTTCTTGTAATGATCATATCACTGTTTGTGTGTCTGTAGCTAAAGCGTGTATGATACGACACGAGGTGTGGGACGGCTGACAATACAACAGTGTCCGGTTTGAATCTCTGTGGCTTGTTGTGTGTGTTTGCGCTCACTTTGTAAACATGTATTTGATTGTTTGTGGTATTTTAGCATCATTTGTGGTCGTTCTTGTGTGTTTCAGCTGATCGGTTTGTCTCTCTCTGGCGCTCTTTAACATTTCATTGTGATCGTTTTGTGAACATTTTGCGGCTCAGTTTTTTGGTCTGTTTTTATTTTGTGTCTGTACCTGGCAGTTTCACATCTATCTACTCTCAGCTTTGAGTCTCTTGTGGTTGTGATGTGGTCCGTTGTGGTCAGGTTTGTCTTTTTTCCCGGATATAATTCAGGTGAAGACTCGTTGGGCCTGTGTGTGGTAGTAATCTTTTGTGTATTAGTGATCAGTCATTGACGATGACTGATAGTTGATTGAGCACAGTCTGGTGTAAAACACAGGCTTGTAAACTAATTTTTAACTCAGTCAAGTATTACATTAAAACTCTATAGGCTCAGTGTCATGTTTGTATTATTATTTGTATTGATCAGTTTCTCAAGTGTTGTACTTGTGTTTTCCAGGTCTTTACTTGTTGAGCTTCTGCAGCCTGGAGGGAAACACCAGCTCTCATCTCACACACCAAACAGGTCTGTGTCCTCAACATTATCCAGTCTGAAACACCTCTAATCTCAGGGAAAACAGAACATTTCCTGTCTTCATATGTCTTGTTTTGTCCAATCAACACTTATTAAATTACTGTCATATGTCAAATATAACTCTTTAATTCTAACATTTGATGAACTGTAATCAGCAAATATTTGGCAAATTTGGTAAAGTTCCCAATTATCTGTCTTGTTATTGTTCAGTATCAAAGTAAAATCGATAAAATATCTTTACCTCCCTTCAACCTTTTACTTAAGTATGATTATGATATTATCTGGAATTTAGGACTGAGCGTTGGGGTTTAATCAATTTAAAAGTAAAAGTAGTTGTTGTCAGTCAACTTCACTGGATCACTGATCATCTAATTAAATTACTAATGGAAGATTTAAGTAAACTAATACTAATTAGAACATGGTTTGATTTGATTTGTAGCCTTTAAACTTTATTCACAAAGTAAACTAAGACAAAACAACACACATTAACTAACTGTGTTAATGAGACAAAGAGTGTGTTGGTTCCTTTACACCTCCTGGAAATTCAAATAAAGGACTAAGAATAATTAAAGACTGAACTTTAAGCTTTAAAACCTGTTGTTATGTTTCAGTCTGTGGTGGAACAAATGCTGTAGCAGTAACAAAACCAGAGTGTAAAAACACTGTTACAGGTTCAAATTTATTCTGCAGTTCAGTTGTATTCATGATTACTTCAATAGGACAGACATATTTTAATATCTCAGCTTTAATGTGGATGTGAGGGTTTTTTTTTTTGTCATAAATGACAGAAAACTGTCTGAGCCAAAACAAACACTACAGCTGTAAATAACTGATCATTTTTCTTTGTATGTTTCTTTTATTTCCAGGTGTCACCACTTGGTCCATGAGTGCAGAGTCGTCAAACAGGAAACCAGAGAAACCTCCAGGTAATTTACTACCAACATCACATCAACTGACACAGACATTAACTTCTACCTGTAGTTTAGAATTTGTCAAAAAAAAGACTCAACTCATTAATTTCTAAGAAGATAAATGTTTTTATTCTCAGTTACATCTCATTAATTACATGTTGTGTTTTTCAGGTGAATTCACAGAAACAACTGGATCCACTGAAGGTGAAGGTAGGAAAATATTTTCATTTCATTACAGTTCAAACTGTCCTTAGTCCTTTTTGATAGTTAATTACAGTGTTTTAGTCGGAGAGCTGCTGCTACAGTCTCACTGAAAATTCATCAGATACTTTTTTAACTACTGACATATTTGAGTTGTTCTAATGATTCTAGTCTCAGTAGAAACCACCACTGTGTCTGTCTGAAGCTTTCAACTGTTTATTACAAGATCTCAGTAGAAAACAGAAATAATTACAGTAAAACAAGTAATCTGTAATAATACAACTAATACTAGAAGCAATCTGATATAATCTGTTATTTTACATGTAATGTTATAAGTAATCTCTGGTAATCTAATCTGGAATATTAGATGTTACAAGTAATCTGTAGAAGTAATTTGTACTGATAATTTAGTATTAAAGTAATCTGTACAACTAGATGTAATCTGTAATAATATTAGGAATAATTCTACGATAGAAGTAATCTATATATAATCTATATATATAAGTAATATCTATAATAATTTCATGATAACATTAATACAAGAACTAATCTGGAATATTAGATGTTACATAATGAATTTTAATGTTATAAGTAATCTGTAATACTAGCAGTAATTTGTAATTCTAATGCTTAAAGTATTATTGTAAGTAATCTGTAATGTTAGAAGTAACCAATAGTACTCAACTCGGTGCTGAAGTAACACAACTAGAAGTAATCTAATATTAGAGCCTAACTCATAATACTTAATCTGTAATAATACAATAATAGAAATCATTTTACAATAGAAGTAATCTGTAACAATTTAATGATAAAATTAATATAAGAAATAATTTGTAATGTTGTAAATAATCTCTAATATTTAAAGTAACAGAAGAAGCACTCTTTAATTATATTAGTAATCTGTTATAAGTAAAGCTTCAGACAGACACAGTGGTGGTTTCTACTGAGACTAGACTCATTAGAAAAACTCAAATATGTCAGTAGATTAAAAAGTATCTGATGAATTAGTTTCAGTGGGACTGTAGCAGCAGAACTCCTACACTGTAATTAACCATCAAAAATGACTGAGGACAGTTTAGAGGAGGAGGAGATTTATTGATGAGTGATTAACATGTTGTTGTGTCTCTGCAGGTGGAGGAGAAGAAGATGGAGGCAGCTGAAGGTCTGGACCTGAAGAGGAGGAAAGAAAACAACAGAGATGAAGCTGTTCATAAAACACATCACACACCACCTCCAGGATGCTGCTCCTCCTGTTGGGGGAGGGGCCCTGCTTCCAGTCCACCCTCCTCCCTACCCAGTGTTTGACCACTAGGAGGTGCTGTGTTCTATTCTCCCACCAACACTTTACTGTAGTTGAGAGCACATTTCCACAGACTGATGTGTCTCTATGTAACATCTGTAACAACATTTAACAGCTGATGATATAAGTATTCATGAAATATTTGTATCATCAGCAGTTAAATGTTGTTACAGATGTTTCATAAGACACATCCTCATAATGCTCAGCACAATGAAAAGTATTGGTGAAATAAAGGCTCGCCTGGTAATCAAACATTAATCGTATCTTGCTTCCGTTTGTTCGATGTTGTCTGGAACAAAATCATTAAAGGTTTTTTTTTTCAACTGTACAGTTGAGTGTTTCAATTTTTAAAACAACATTAAATATGTATTCTACATGATTGAGAATTTATGTAAATAATAAAATCCTACTCAGGACTATCAAAGACTTACTTTTTACTGATTTATTTTTTTTTAAGTGTGCCAATTGTACATTTACAGCATATACACAGCTCTTTAACTCTAATATATAAAGTCTATTTAATGCTTATTTTTGTACTGTATAGACTTACATTAATTCTGTAGGCTTAAGTTTTTACAACATATAAACTAACTTAAGTCTAAATTATCGTCAAAGCATACAAACGTACTTTTTACTTTTAATTAAATTATAAACTTATAAAAGCACATTATTTAGAATATTCTTAGTATAAACATATATATATACTTTTGTTAATTTTTAAACATATAAATTTACTTTTTACAGCACTTTAACTTATCCATTAAATTTACTTTTTAAGTTGTATAACCTAATAATTTTCAGTATACTTTTATATTAATTTCTTTAATGTGCATATACTTATTTAAATATATTTTTTACAACTTGTAAATTTATCTTTTAAATTTACTTTTTGAAGTGTATAACCAGTTTACAGCATGTTAACATTTTAATCAGAGTAAAAACTTCAATTTCGAAGTATAAATGTATCAAAGCACATTAACTTATTTTTAAAAGTTTTGACAATATATATACTTATTTTATACAGCCTATCAACTTATCTCTTACATTGATTTTTTAAAACATAGAAACTTACTTTTAACATTTTAACTTAACAAATTTACTTTTAAAGGTGTATAAACTTTATTTTTACAGTATATAAATCTATTTCAATTTTAACAATTTGTAAAATGAATCTTATAAATTTACTTTTTAAAGTATATAAACATTTTACTGTATGTCAATTAATTTTAATCAGGGTATAAAGTTATCTTTAAAATTTTTTTTAAAACAAGATTTTTTTAGACTTATTTTTGTGAAGAGTTATAGAAATACTATTTTTTTGCAGCTACATTTTGGAAAAATACAAATTCAAACTAATTTAATTTGATAATTTAGAGCAGCCTAAACTAAATGATGTTTGTTCCAGACGACAGGTTTTAAAGAGTCAAACTGCAGCTGAGATAATGACTGAAAACAATAAACTAACACTGACCTGGAAATCTTCATGTCTCTTCTCTCTGTCATTTGATGGGTGAAGTTTGAGTCTGTGGAGAAAAATCACAAACAACAAACATTAATATAAAAAGACCCATTGGACTAACTGGTCCTGGACCAATCAGACAGGACAAAATAAATGAAATAAAATAAATTTTTCATCATTAACAGTGATTCGTTTGAGTTTTTCTGTCTAAAAACTTGTTCAGCTCATCATAGCTCTACAGCACAACACTCAGCTGTACCTGGAGGAGAGGTAGTAAACATGGCTCCTGTTTGGTGTAACATCATCTCCATGGTTGATGAGGCAGAATCCGTCGTCTCCAGCTCACAGGCTCAGATTAACCTCATCTGTCTCTGCAGAGTGGGAACTAAAATTCACACAGACAACAACATGTCAAACATCAGACTGTATACGTCAAACATCTTTTTAGCATGTTTATAAAGAAGTGTAATGTACCTTTATCTTACAAACTGGTCACAGCTGACAGTCCCATCAGGTGAGGTCCCATCAGGTGAGGCTGTGTGGTCACCTGGGATTCAGTCAGAGAAAACCTTCCAATCAGAAGAAGTCCTCGTGCTGCAGACCCATCAGCTCCTCATCCTCTGTCTGCATCCCAGAACTGGAAACAAAAAGCAGAACATGACATGGTTATTTCATATTTCAACTTTGGAGTGGATCAGTATTGTCAACGTTATTACAGTTCAGAGGTTTAAATACTGATCATTAACCCACAGTGGGTGGTTTAAGTCTGAACCTTGTGCTCGTCTCACATAATCTCACCTCTGTCTGATTCTAATTCAAACCCTAAATACCTGTCCTGACTGTGGTGAACCTGTGTGCCTCTGGTTAGCATAAGGACTTGATCAGACTCTTACATTTACACAGTTAGCCTGAAGAATTTGTTCAAGCATTGAGGAGGTTCTACATCTAACACTTTGTCGATACTAAATCCTGGATGCACCCTGGCTTCTTCCACCACTCCTGAGAAATGATTAACTAGTTTTATAGTAATTATTTATGCAAATACTATACATCACCGTATATTCAGCTGGATTTACAAAGGTTTAAACCGTAACTAAGTGTAAAACTGGTTGCGTTAAACTTCAAAGACATGTTTAAAGTTATACACGGACCAACAGTTAAAATTACTACACCTACGAACAACCAGAGTCAAAACGCGGGTCTTAGGTAACAGTAAAACAACCAGAGAGAAGCACAAATGAAGCAAATCGACCACAATTCTGGAGAAGGCTAAGGCTAATGCTAAAGCTAACGCTCGCTAACACAGATAGCTCGTTAGCCTTACCTTTGAGCCGCCGGTGTGTTCGACAAAAACAGCTCCAAAGCTTCTTTTAACGTCCAGACTTCTTCAGTAATTGAGTGTTAACGAACCAAAGCGACGAAGCGACGACTCAAACGTTGGTCTAAAACCGTATTTTCACTCGTTTTTACATTTTGTTTCTCCGCCGCTCTACTCTCCTCTCCTCACGTTCATGGTCAGTGACGACGAGACGCCAGCCAACACTAGCGGGCGAACGCTGATTGGCCTGCTGAATCTGCTCCGCCCACCAACCGCTTCTGATTGGTGGAAATAGCTCAGCGGAAGTTGTTTGAAAGTTCTAACCAATGAACATTGACCTCAATAGAAAACGTCATGAGGTCAAGAAAGGTGAAGGAGAATTCATGATATTATAGATTTAAGGAAAGACAACCGCGGTGCTAGTTGAGAGAATCTGCACTTATACTATTTTTTAAAATCAACTTTATTTATAAGATATGGAAGATTAATACAGTGATGACCTCAGTGTTTTAGGCTACAATTCAATACGGTTACCTGTACAAAACAGACACGTTTAATCATCAGTCACTCAGGAAATAACAACAATAAAGATATTAATTTATTTGAAAAAAACAAACAAAAACAAACTGGTTTGAAATGTTTAAATAATTTAACATGAAAGGAATATACAAGTAAGCAAAGTTGAGCCATTAAAATAATAAATAATAACAAGAAATTGAGCAAGAGGCCAGACTAAAATAAAAATTATACTCAGATATCAGTATGTAGACTTTGTGACAACTGTCTTTAGCATATGTGAGCTGGCTAAGCTAAATCCCCCAACCAAGAACATACCATAAAATTACAATTCGGCACGTTTTAAACAAAATCAGCAACTACTACCAACTATCACAGTTCTTCTAACCTCAGTTTAATGTGTTTACAAAGGTTTGATCATCGAGATTAGATAAATAACACCTTCAATCTCTGAGCAATCATGTTAGCATCAGTGACAGTTGCGTCCACAAGTATGCCTTTACATGAGTTACAGTTCCCTCAAACAAAATTCTGAGGTACAAGACAAATAATGTAAACAGATCAACTTCTAAGGATGCACTACAAATAGAATATGAAGGTGTCCAGGCAACAGCTACCCACTGGAAAGAATAAAGGAACAGAACAGTAATTTGGTTGCTCTTCACTGGCTTTACTCATACTGGGAGTAACTGCTAACTGAAGAAGGCAGCATGAGTGGATTGTTTATATAACTACAGCTGCTCTTGTGCCTTTAACACAACTCAGACATTCATTAAATTGAACAGGGGTATCTGTAAAATACAAAATAAAACGTATACTGTATAAAATCAAACCTATCTACATACTGGATTTATAACTGACAGAACACTTAGTCAGTTATGGTTGCTGCGTATTGTTATTCAGTTACAGGGATATAACTCCAATGTTACAGAGTACCCTAAGGAAACAGTTAGCTACATAAAGTTAGCCACATAAGTTACGTTACCTTTGATCACCTGGTCGCTGCACACACAAGTGTAATCTACCTCCACTCCTCCCAACCGCAGGTGAAGGCTTGCAAGCCATTTTTCCGAACATTTTTCGGATAATTTCTCGCATTTTCTACCTTAAGAAAAGCAACTTTTGGTAGGACTTGATAAAAGCCTCTTGTGTTTACTCAGTTTTATCAATTTAAATGACTGTAAATGACACAAACTGTAGCCATCTTGTGAGCCTGTGATGACGCTTTCTATTTGGAGAATCACTTCCTGCCCCTCCAGCTGCATTTCACTAACATTAGACGCTAACTATTGACTTGTGTTCTGTCTTTTAATGTTTTCTGAAATGTTGTTGTATTTTGTAAAATTGCTACCATATTGGATGCACAGACTGAGTTGGAAAACAAAATTCAATAAACCAGAAAGCCAGAAATATGGGAAAATCAGTCCTGTAGCAGCATTGTGATACCATACAAGAGACAGTAAGAGAGGCTATAGGTTCTCTAACCTTTAAATACTCTAAATAAATAATCTGCTGGAATAATTTGTCCAAAATACATACTGTGAAACCTTTATACACTTTTCCTTGACATGTTGGTCAAAAACAAGAGTCAGAGCTTCTAATTTCTGACATGTCATGAATGCAGCATGACCACCTGTTATACTGAATTCTAGGCCGACTGTAAAAAACGCCCTCATGTCTCTTTAATGGCGGCTGTGGACTGATGTTTCTAATTGAGTAAATAACAAACCTACCTCAGTGCGATGCCTGGACCTTCCAGCAGGACCCCATAGTCCCTGGAGATCTGCTTGGTGAGGTCTGAGAGCAGGGGGATGTGGATGTGGCCCAAACCTCCAGCCTGACAAAAAAAAACTTAATTTAATTTAGCATGAAAACGTACTGTGAACACAACACAACATGTGCAGATCACTCATTAACTACAGGTTCATTTATGGCCTGAGTTGAACCTTGCCCCTTGAATAATTATTAAATGAGAAAGTTGTACCTTGCGTGGGGTGTTGATCCACGCCAGGTGGGTGAAGTGGGAGTCCACAGAAACACCCACCACCTCACAGTTGACGTCGTGGAACTCGTTCGCCTTGTCGCTGAAGGAAATGATCTCTGTTGGGCAAACGAAGGTGCTGCAAACACAGAGAGAAACAAAAGTCACTGAGAGTGAAATGTTTTCTGACCCACAGTCGATCTGCAGAGCTGCTTACAGGTGCTTAATGTGCATTTAAATCAAAGCTAATTAAAGTCAGCACTCACAAATCCAGTGGGTAGAAGAAAAGGACCAGGTATTTTCCCTTGAAATCAGCGAGGCTCATCTCCTTAAACTCCCCATTCTGCACAGCTGTGGCCTTAAAAGCAGGAGCAGGCTGAGTGACAGCAGCAGCCCATCGGCAAGAGCCTGATGCAGAAAAAACAAGCACAATTAAGCAAATACAATTGAGCTTTGGTGATTTTAGTCTATACACAAGAAACATTTAACATCAATTACTCACAGGAAATAACAAAATAAAAACAAACAAAAGTAAGTTATATTCAGTACTTTCTGAATGCACTGTATGTATAATCTCTATATGACTTAGGCCAAGATGACATTAATGGAACATGACTGTTCTCACTAATTCACGTGTGCAGTACTTGACTGAAATCCTCACTAATTCGAGGTAATTTTAGTGGCACTGAAAAGTGCAAAACTTGCAACATAAAACCAATTTGAGTTTCTTTTACAGCTTAAGACAGTGTGCTGTAGTGACACAAAGAAAGAGCATCAGTGTGAACTCTGTTTTATAATGATGTGATCATCTGTGGACTAAATGAGATTACAAACAAAATCTGATTATAAACTAACAAAAAAGTTTTAAATGTCAATAATTTTGTTTCATCAGTTCAGAGCACTGAGCATCAATTTGAATATTTTATGTGATACTGTATATATTTTCCTTATTGCGGTAATATTTCACAGCAATAATCTGAGGATCTGAGGGAAAAATGTGACTTGTAATTTAGGTTTTGTACGTACTGGTGGAGAAACATGCTCTCTGAAGTGCAGGGGCTCCATGTCGACTCGCTGCTGTGACTTTCAGTCCTGCTGCTGCAACCCGTGCCTGAGGAAAAAAAAAAGAAAAAGTCAACGTCCACTTTATTCCAGTCATGTCAACAAACACGCAAACGTTTCAGCCTAATGGCCTCCATCAGAGCGAGGAAGAACTAAGTTATTTTGGTTTTCAACTTTAAGCAACATTATGTAACATTCAAGACACTGAACCTGCCTACAGAGAGACTTCTGGGTCTTAACTCAAATATAAACAGAGTTTGGTGTGTTTGTTACAGTCACAGCACTTTCTGCTCCGGAGGGAGAGGGGGATCATGGGTAATATATACACTGTTAGTCCCACTGTTGAGTGGTAAAAACCTACAAGTAAAAATCTGCCAACAGTTTGGAAGCTTAGAAAAACAAATTCAAGGGCGATTTATTTTAATCCCTCGTGTTTGAACCACTCTGAATTCGTCCTCCATGAAAGGAAAACTTTACAGTTTTGTTCTGCTGAGCAAAGGTCATGTGAGAGAGGCTCTTTATAAATGTGAGGATGTTTTATGAGCCGTGGATGAAGCTGTGGATGAGGCACTAGACAAGATGTCAACAGGTTCAATACGAACAAGTTCTCCAGGCTGAAGGATCCTGAGAAAAAATGAATGCTGTGTTATTTTTCCAGCCACGATGGTGGGACTAAGATTTTTAAACCCTAATTTACATACTGAATATTTGTAGAGAGAAATGTTAATAATTTCGTTCAGTTCGAAACCCCAGTTCAAAGACATGTAGGTTAATACAGAGCTGCAGGAATGATCCAAAAACCAGGAAGTAAGTTAGCATGTTAGCATGTTAGCACTTCCTGTTCCCTCGTCCCAAAGTCAGTGTGTTTCTGGTTAAATGTCTGAAATAAGGTCTGTGGTTTTAACACAAGCTCAAGACATTTTCAGGTTTTATTCTCCGACATAAAATGGGTCAGTAAATCCCCCACTCCTGATGTTTGAAGCTTTTACGTGTCTTAAAAAAGGCGGTTGCTAACGAGTGTCTAAATGAGACTACAGAGGTTGTCGGGGACGTTAACATGAAAACCCATCTACTCACCAGTCCACCTTTACAGCCTCGTTGTGTTTCTACTCACGCTCTTTCAAACTATCACTAACTTTCTAAGAAGAAAGGCTTTTGTAGAAGAGCTCAGAGCTAAATGAAATGACCAGTTGGAAGCTTAGTGGTGGAGACGTTGACGTCATGTGACCGTGGTGTAGTTGGTTTATAGCCTAACATTAGCTTTTTACTTCAAACATCAGAACAGTGGTGTTCATCTGTGAAGATCATCTGATCAACTAAACCTGGAAGGATCAGAAACTTGGAACAGGAACCAGAGTGATGCAGCATCAATATTCCAATAAAACTGACGCTCTGTGTGGGTTTAATAGTTTTAGCCATGGAGCGCGGTTAACAGTGGGTGTTTGACTCCAGCTGCCAGGAGCAGAAAACCTGCTGTGCCAAAGCTAATTGCTGCTACTAACAAGACTAAAGACAAACAGACTAAAACCAAGTCAGCTGTGTCTGAACCTGCAGGACATGGTCTGATGTGGATTTCATAGATACCAAAAGGAGGAGGTGAGAACGTGTCTCACACAGACATTCTTCCATCATTTAAATGAATGCTGCCTCTGTTCTGGGTCATTCCAGCTCAAATCAACTTAGGTCTCCTGACTGACCATCTTGGATTTGCTTCATACGTCATATAAATAATGTCATTAACTACTGTGCAAAATACAAACAGGCCTTGGCTTTAAGAAACAAGTGTTGCTACAAAAACTGCAAAGTCATTATTTTTGAATTCTTCATGCTACATGCTTTAAACTTTCAGGGATTTTTCTTCACTATTAAAATGTCTTTAACTGGTCTACAGCTGCACAATTACAAAGTTTTGGCTTTACTGAAAATGATGGTGGCCGACTAGAGCAAACGCAATGCAACTGAAGAAAACACAAATTTAAAAGAAGGTGTCACATGTTGTATTGATAAAAAAAAAAGGTAACCAGAGTTTTAGGGGTGAACTGTTTTCTATCGTTAACATTATCATTAACATTATCCCTTCACAGAGAGCAAGAGACCAAACAGCTCAACCTGCTCCAGTGCTCCCCCTGCAGGCCTGGAGAACTTTTCTGTTGCATTTATTTCAGGATTTGTGTGTTTTTGTTTATATATTTGCAGCATGTTTGTGAATTTGTTTGTGTTGTGTGTATTTGGAGCACACGTACTGTCAAACTGATGAAGATGTTTTCTCAGTTTGCTCATGTTTTGTCTTTTTGCATGTGTTTTCTTAAGCTGCAGTGAGTTTGCACTCATCAGCCACTGTAGAAAATTGTATTTAATAGTTATTTTGTGCTTTGGAGCCAATTACATCTTCACACTAAACCACATCAGATCTTTTTCTACTATTTATTAAGGAATTACACAATTTTTATTACGGTGTAACACATAATGAAGCAGTATATACATGGTACAACGTAATAATGTTGCAGTACTTTCTTAGCAACAAGGTGCATGCCTGAAAGAAATCAAAATTTCTTAAATTTTGAAGTTTAGAAGAAATTTAGAAGACATGAAATGAAATTTTACACCTATATTTCAAGTGCATATTGCTCTTTTATGACAGGGTCTGCCCCAAAAATAATACTGTGATAAATACATTATTAGTAATGATAATGTTTTAATTAATAGATACACAAAATATGAAGTTAGTATCTTGAAAACCACATTGGTCTCACACAGCGACCGCGGACCACAGGTTTGGCACCAAACTGACAGTTAGTCCCCTGGTTCAAATGTGCGACACACGCGATATGACAGCGCGCCACTGCACATGCGCAGTATTCATCAATGATCGCTATCGATTCTCGCTAATCACTGATTGATAAAGCACCAAACTGAGGCGGAGCAGTGTCGACGGTGAGTTTGATTCTGTGTATGAAGTTAAACTTACAGAGGTCCTGAGTAGTCTTCCAATGGTGGCTGCCATCTTGGATTATGTCAGAGGAGAGTGCTTAGTTGCGTCATCACGCACGCGTTCGACGCAAACGTCTCAAAAACTATAAATATAATAATATAATAATAATCCGTATGGTCTTAACTTTTCACATATATATGGGCACCGAAGACGTTATTCGGAGACTGTTACCGGAACAAAAATAAAAAAACAAGCTGTACCGAGCTTTCATGCTGCCTTCAGGTGCTTCTCGGATGACGAGTAAAGCGTAATTATTAATTATTAAAATTCTAATGTTTAAAAAAATAGCACAAGGTAATTTTACTGAACATTTATGAGAGCAGCGGAAACACGCCATGCCAAGATTTATTTTTCTTCTTTTCTGGTCAATAATTTATTTTTTGTCAAAAAACGAGTCTTGTTCGTTGTTTTAAAAAAGCCTAAAACGCTGCCGCTGCGCGCGAACCTTTATATTATTAATAAACAGAAGTTGTTAATCAATTTTATTTTAACTATGAACACAATGCGCATGCTCTCAGATTAGTGGAAACTCACAGTATGATCCATATACAAATATCACGATCTGATATTTCCGATGTTAGTGAATGTAGCAAACCCCTCCCACGACTGAGCACGTGGTTTAACGCGGAAGTAGTTTCTAAATACAACTTGACCTCAAAAGCATGAGAATTCCATGTGAGCTTTAGTAGTGTTTGTGTTTGTTGTTTTATTTATTGAATTTAATTTATGAGTAGTTCATGTACGTGTTGTTCTGATGGATCCTGTTCTGTTGTACTGGAAGAACGAGGGGCAGGTAACTGTGCTGTGTTCAATGAAACTGTTTACATCTTCTTCTTCTTGTGTTTATTTTGTAACCTGTACCTTCCTTTTTCAGTCGTTCCTCAGCCGAGTGAAGCTCTGGTTTAATCTCCTGGATCCATCGTCCCTGCTCTCCTCTGATGTGAGTCTCAGCCACTGCACTGATCTGATACTGGGAGATAAATCTGATGTTTAACAGGTGATGCTGCTCCCCTCAGGCTGAAATACAGAAGGCCCACTCTCTCCTTGGAAGTGGAGAGAACAGGGAAAAGGATGCACCTGCACTGACCCTCGCTCTTGTAAGTGTTGAAGGAAACACAAAATAAACAGTTTTGTTTGTTAAATTAATTCTAATGTAGATAAAGTTTTTTTAAAAGGCATAATTACCATGTAATGTTTGTTCTATGTTTACAGTCGTCTGTCCACGCTGATTCTGGAGCTGTTCTTCCTCTAGTTTTCCGCCCTCCAGGTAAAACAGAATTAAGACTTCATTGATCTTCCTCCAGCCAGTATTAAAAATACATGTATATCAATACCAGACTCCATTGACAAAATCAGGAATTTTACCGAACAGAACACAGGAGCTGCTGGGATACTACAGTTAGTTTGTTTGTGTTATTGTGTGGTACTTTTACTTATATAAAGTATCTGAATACTTCTTCCAACACTGAAAGTTACACAATAACACAAACAAACTTAAAAAGTCAAGGCAGCAGCTCCTGTGTTCTGCACGGTAAAATTCCAGTTTTGTCAATGGAGTCTGGTAGTGATATATAGCTCTGTTTCTGGTTAAACAAAAAGGATCTTACTCTTTAATACCATCATAATCAGTATCAGTATCATTAAAATAGGTCTTCTAATGTCTGTTGTCTTTTTTTTTTTCTAGCATTTTTGCCAATATCAGCTCCTTTGGTACGTGTGTCATCCAATCAATATCAATTAATTAATTCTTGACCTTTCAGTGGCTGTGAAACTGACTTTGAAATGAAAAAAAACTTTATTTTTTCAGGTGGTTGCCAGTTTTTTACCTCACAGCGGCGTCAAACCAGCTGTGTTCTGGCAGGTAAAGAATATTTATCATATAAATAAAAATATATTACATGTAGCTCTAACACAAAAATATTCTTCTTTCAGTTTTTGCTGCAGAGTTACAGCACTGGGTTCAACTATGCAAACAGAAATTCCTCATCAGAGCAGGTAACGAATCAGAAACAGAAGAATGCAGCAGAGATCCTCAGATATCTTCAGATATAATCTGTTGCTCTATCTCACCTCCAGGGTAAGAAGACGTCTCTGAAGCAGCTTCTGTTGATCGCTGGGACGGTCTCCTACACAGCGTGTGCAGGGGTAACCTGATGGAGGCAACTTCAGCTTTAAAATAAACTGTGTAGCTTAATTTAAAAAAAGTTTCTAATGTATTTTTTGTTTCAGGCTCTTCCTCAAATTTTCATCAACCGACTCAGAGTGAGGAGCGCACCAGTGCAGACTTTCCTCAGGTCGATATTACCGATCCCACTCTCAGGTGAGTTATTTATCCTGAAATTAGAAAACTATTCTACACCGCAGATAGTAAATAAATGTGTCCAAACATTATGAATTCACCCCGAGGCAAAAAACAAAATGGCGTCTAATTTGTTTTCTTTTTTATTCTGTTGTGTTAGTAGATTGTTCGTCTGTTCATCCCATTCTCGTGACCCTGATATCTTGGGAATGCCTCAAGGGAATCTCTTCAAATTTGGTACAAATGTTCACTTGGACTCAGAGATGAACTGGTTAGATTTTGGTGGTCAAAGGTCAAAGGTCAAGTGGCAGCCCTGGCCAGTGGTGTTTTGTTTCCGGGTGCTATTCGTCCCATTCTCATGAACGTGATATCTCAGTAACGCCTTCGGAGAATTTCTTCAAATTTGGCACAAATGTTCATTTGGACTCAAAGTTGAACTGATAAGAATTTGGTGGTCAAAGGTCAAAGGTCAAGGTCACTGTGATCCCACATTCTCGAGAGCGCGATAGAAGGAATTCCATTAAAGCTGAAACGGCATTTAAAACGAAAACAATCTCTGTCCAGACGAGCGTTTTAGCTCCGTATCAGAAAGAATCTCTGTCCACACGTAACATCTACTCTGCAGCTGGTTACTTGAAACTGGACCGGCTGACGAGGTGTACAGTCGGGAGGCAGTAATCCTAGTTTCTTATGATTTAATAATAAGTCTGCTGGTGTGGATCCAGGACGAACAGGTTGGACTTTTCACACCAACGTGTTGTTTATGTCTCTCCAGCTGCTCTGGCCTTCTTCAATGTCGTCACTGTCAGAAGCGAGGAGTCAGACTCGGGGATCCAGGTGTTTGATTCCAATGGAAATCCTGTCGGTTTCTCAAAAGCAGCAGGAGAAAAGGTACAAAGAAAAACAAACAAACAAAATAAGTCTTCTCATTGAAAACTTGCAGTGTTAAATATTTCTTTTTGTTCAGGCTGTGAGGGAAACTGCGACGTCGAGAGCGGCCATGTTTGGCACAACCGCCGCCGCTCCTAATCTGCTGATTTTCCTTTTACAGAGGTGAGAGGCTTTTAAATGTTAACTCTGCTCACCTGGATAAAACCACACCTGTCAGCTAACGTGGATTTACCTTCACAGGACGAGGCTCTTCCAGAGGAGCCCTCTGCTGGTCGCTCCTCTCCGTCACATGAGCGTAGCGTTTGTTCTCGGGCTGATGATCCCGGTGTCGTTTGCTCTCTTCCCTCAGCTGGGAACGGTAAGATTCAGGATCCTTCAGGCTGTTTTCCTCCCGGTGAACTCGGCTGATGTTGATTTTGTTTATTTTACAGATAAAGAAGGAAAAGCTGGAGGAGGAGCTGCAGGCTGCTGCAGTCGACGGACATTTATTCTATCACAGAGGACTCTGAGGAGGAGCAACACATCGTAGAAACAGAATTAACAGAGTAAATAAAGTTGTCTGCTGATTAGCATTAAAATAAACGTCTTATTTAACATCAAGCAGCTGCAGCTTTTTCTCAGATTCATGTGAGATAAAACCATTTACAGAAACCTGAGGATAGTTTCTGATTGTAAATTTATTTAGTTGAAATATTAGATGTTTTTTATAGATATGAAATATTACATCAATTCATGAAAATACATTTAGTTTTCAAAGTTACATGAGCATTTCTATGTATTGCACTCTGTCTTATCTGAAATACTGAGGCACAAAACCACCTTTTTGGCAATGTGATTGAGAATGGACTCAACAGTAAAACAACAGTGCTAAATGTACATTAATAAAAAAAAAAAAGCATATAAATGATTGTGGAACTGAGGCATCAATCGTTATTTGATCAGCTGCAGATTGACAAGGAACAACCTTTTCTTTTATAAAACACTGTTTGAAAAAGCCTCAGCACAGTTTATGTTTTAGTTATGAGACAGAAAAGTCATTAGTAAAATACAAAATGTGACGTTTAAAAAAATGTCAATAAACCCACATGTTGTCTATTGCAGTTGTTTCAGCTGCACAAATATATCAGGATCTGTTGTTTCAGACCAAAGACGATGAATTGTGATGTTTGTGAATGCAGCTTTGCACCGAGGAGTTGAAGCTATCGCTATCAGATGTACCAGATGAAAAAGTACCAATTTATTTGTCAATTTCACAACATTTGAGACAAATATTGTAGCTCTTTATTGTTCATAACTACTAATGTTAAAGGATAACTCTTATTGAACCTGGGCCTTATTTTTCCATGTTTTTAGGTGTAAATGACTAATAGGGACAATACCAGACTCCATTGA
>BRZM01002904.1:0-15849 GCA_033238685.1 Lates japonicus | reverse complement strand
GGGGGGCTGGTGGTTCAGAAAGGCCTGAATGGTGACCTAGAGCTCCCTCCAGTGGCAGACCCTCCACCCCTGGTCTGTATCCTTGAGCTGTATGTGTGGACTGTGGGAGGCATGGAAGCAGCCCACACAGAGAGGCGGCTTTGTAGCTGCAGGCTAATGCAGTGATTGATTGACCCCGAGCCCCTCTATTCTTTCACAACCGGGTTTGAAATACAACACTGTACCTGAGGGGCCATGTGTGTTCTATCCCTCTCTCCCTTTATCAATCTTTCTCTCTATCTTCCTTTCTCGGACTTGCCCTCCCTCCTGTTCAGACTTTTTGTATTTCTGACTCTATGCGCCACTAATAGCCCTTGACGTGACATGCTGCAGGTGGGCATTACTGACTTGGCTGCCTCAGGTGCCAATCTCTACCCCGCACTCTTTTTCAGCTCCTTTCCTGAGGTAAAGCTGGAATCATGTGGAATTTCCCAGTCGGGGGAAAAAAAAAAGAGATTATGTTGTCACCACAATCACTTTGTGATACCGGTAGTTAATGCCAGCTGGATTTAGTCAAAAATGATCCCCTTATTTGGAAATGGCTTAATGAACTCTTCTGTCCTCTGCCCACAGAAGAGTAACTGCTGCCTTTCTCTACAACTTTGGAAAAACGGAGTAAACAAATCATGGCAGATGGTAGGAACACAGACCACAAGACAATGATAATTCATTTTTTCAAATTGTTCATTTCAGAATAAACCAGGCGAGATTTCCTTGGGGAAACAAACAAAATCAAACTATAAAATGCTTTAAAAATTCCCCTTAAGGCTATAATGGTAACACGCCCAACTACAAACTATGCCGTCTGTTACTGTGGAACACGATAGTTGTTAAAGCTCGAACATGGTGTCACACCATTGTCGATGTTAAATGTGAGAAATAGCCAATTATGCAGCACCACGAGAATCTTCTCTCTCTTTCATTTGCATTTTGCTTTTATTATCACCAACTGGTGCCTCTTGACACTAAACTAAACTACACTTTAAAAAACGTGCATTTTATTGTTTTGGATCAATAATCATAACATTTTGATTCTGTTAGAAAAATGTTCACCTCACAGCGCTGTCTCTCTTTATTGCCGAGGGACTGTGGCCATGTTAGCGTAGTGAATGGCCTGTGTCCTCACTAAAAGGGCATGTGGAGTTCATAGTTCATTCTCTGTTCATTGCCAGTTGAAAGAAATGGCTCACACTTCTCTGCTGGGCGGTCTGTTTCAAGGGAAGAGGGAGTATTTGTGGAAAATAATGGCATGACCACTTAATGAAATCTGTGACATTTTGGGAGGAAGAGTCATCATCTGTGGTGACGATTAAAATTTTCTTTTATTCCTTTTAATGCAAACATCAGCAGATTAGCTTTTTGTGGTGAAAATAAATTATAATTTTGTGATTTAGAGAATAACGTTTGGCTTTAAGGAGAAGATAGAAAATTGAGTTTTTTTCTCTTGAGTTTAATTGTGTCATTTTGTTTGAGCCTACTGTACACAATAGAGACTTTGTGACTCCGGAGAATGTATTATCCGTGGTAATCGACTGCCTGCCTTTGCTGCTCTCTGTTCCCTAACCAGAGAGTGAGTGAGTGTGAAGTCGATGGCTGCTTTTACACGCAGGAGGAGCCTGTGCCGTTTGATTAGATGCGGTGGCCTGTTGTCTTCAGCGGACTGGGTGACACCAGATTTGTAATGGCTGACAGGAACAGATGGAGCCTCCATTGTTAGCCCGGGTGTCTGCATGGTAATGTGAACTGAGTTTCACCCACCGACCGCACCGGTGACCTGACCGCGCCTGCAGCCTCACCCCAGCCTCGTCTGCCCCCTTTAGCAACCTCCACCTCCCTCTCTCTTTCTCACTCGGTCTTGGTGCTGTTTGGGGCTCACACACATTTTCAAGATGTTTCTTTTTCACTCCCTCCATCTTTGCCATTCCAGTACATCTTGCATACATAAATGAATTTATGCACAGATTTCTTTTACAAACACCCACGCCACACACACACACACACACACACACACACACATACACACACACACACACACAAGATAGACCCCATGAGACAGCTGGAGATGTGGGGCTTTTAGTCCTGTCATGCTGTTTGCAGGTCAAGTTTACGAAGTCGAAATGGCTTGTTTGTTTTTCTTTGATTGGGGAGCACCGCTGGGCGCTCGGGGATGTTTGCTGGGAAGCTGCAGCAATGACAGAGTGCTGCAGGAAGAGCTTTGTTTCAGGAGGCGTTGCAAAAAAAAAAAAGAAAGAAAGATGGCGCTTTTGTAATGCTTTTGTTTTTGAAACGTTTCCCTCTTCCTCTTTGTGATCATAGTGCTTCTGTTACGATGTTCCAT
Source organism: Lates japonicus (assembly GCA_033238685.1). Lineage (NCBI taxonomy): Eukaryota > Metazoa > Chordata > Actinopteri > Centropomidae > Lates > Lates japonicus. The sequence continues at coordinate 13,472 of BRZM01002904.1, read as the reverse complement.
ATAGCCTGTATTTGCTCAGGTGGGGACGTAGGCTCAAAAAAATTGATCGACAAAAGTTTGATTCCATGTGCATGTTATTTTCTCTCGTATTTTCATCTCTTGTGTTTGGTGTCTGTTTTCTGGGTCTTTTGAATTATATCATCTCACATGAGTCTGATTTATTGGACATCATCATTTGATATACGGGCAATTATTTTGATCATCCCCTTGATTATTTTCAAAATTAATCCATTATTAATTTGGTCTATAAATTGGCCAAACATAGTGAAAATGTCATAATTTCCAAAGGCCAACACAAGCTCTTTAAATCACTTGTTTTGCATCCAAATATTTTCAGTTTACTTTTATATTAGACAAAGAAGGGCAGCATATCCTTGAAATTGAGAGGCTGGAACTAGGGAATGTTTAGTGTTTTTGCTTGAAAAATTAAATTGATGATGTAGTTGACTAATATTTTCAGCTCTATAGGCAGGTGTGTTCTGTTCTGTAGGCCTTTTTAAAGAATGCAGGAATGTGACTCCTGTCAGTGATTACCACGCTGGCCCAATTTCCTAAACCAATTACTGGCGATAGAATGCAGTAGGGTAACCAATTTGAAGTTACGTCCCGCCTATTCCTCATTTGAATATGAGGAGCCAATGCACAGTAACAACATTATTACACGGTGCTGGTAAATAGAATATTAAATCTAAATTTTGTCATTTCGGCTGAAGCCTGAAAAAGCTATATAATAAAGTGAAGTGTTTTTTTGAGGGTGCGTGCCTGGGTCTCTTGGCTGGGGAAATAGGAAAAACAATGGCAGCTGACAGATTGATGCTCCATTAGGGGGTTAATCAGCAATGTTTTAGGTGCCAACTGGCCCTTGTCTGTGTTTGAAGTCAAATCAACGGAGATGGAGAAAGAGAAAGTTTCTTGGTGCAGATTACTTTAAATGAATGAGACACACAGGCAAAAATGTTGCTAAATCAACCGCTTAGTTGCATTTATACCAGCTTTTCTCCTTTTAAATGCAGCACCTGGGCAGTATTTTGGGGTCTGCAAAGGTTTGTTTGCCTGTGATTGCGCCGTCTCCTCCCCACCTACTGAACTTTTGACCTTTGGCCTCTTGCTTGGCCAACCTGTGACCTGTCTGCACTCGGGGTCCAGAGTTCTGCGAATGATTGGCCCTTCCTGTCACAGAACGCCCCATCAGTCAGTCGCAAAGTTTCTTTTGGACTTGCTGATAGCCATCTACTGTATCTCCCCATCAGAATATCTGCCTGGAGATTAATTTTTCACCGCATTCATCGGCGTATGGATTTCGTGACATTTGGATAGAGACTGCTCGTTTGCGAGGGAGCGAGGAATATGTTAATGACGCTCTTCCTCGTTTTCTCCTTCACTCTCCTTTCCTCTCCTCCCTCAGTTGCTGCCTGTGTGCTTTTCGAGAAAGACACACACGCACTCACGTTACGAGGCAGGAGCAGGCTCTGTGCATCGCTGCGACTGCTTGCCATCAGGGTTCAAAAGTTCACACTATTCCCCCAGGGCTACTGTGCTGCTGCAGATGCTGATGGTCCTTTCTTTCTCTCTCTCTCTCTCTCTCTCTCTCTCTCTCTCTCTCCCGGCTGCCTTTCTCTCCCTCTCTCCCTCGCTGTTTACACTATTAATCTTGTACACTCTCTCTCACACACTCACTCACACTGCCTGGCAAGAAGAGAGCGGCTTGAAGGGGGGATTTGGACGTATTTAACCGAAGGGCATCCATCACTCTCATCTCTGGCTTCACCCCCACCAAAAGCCACACTGTGCAGTTTTTGCATCCTCCTGGTTTGTAAGCCCGTCTGATGCAGCTCTCCCCTCGTTTGCTTTGTTTTATTGTTGCATTGCATATAATTACATCCCTCCGTTGCCTCTGGTGTAAGCGCCGTGTTGAAACCCAGGGAAAACAGGCGAAGGTAAATGTGCAGCAGTCCATCTGTAAAGAGGCACATAGGCAGAATGCAAAGTGGGAAGCTGGGGCAGGGTGGCTCCTAATCTCCCCCAGAGCTGTCAATGTCACAGACAAATAGCAAAACTATCAGATGCAGCGGGTTCACCCAGAGGTTAGCGTTCCCAGGTACCTCCTGCATTCACTCCCTCTCTTTCTCCCCCTGCCTTGCAAATGAGAATTTGATTTTGCCCTCCACTGGAATCCATTTCTGGAGATGAATGAAGTTTCAATGCCAAGCCCAGGTGGCCCCGCTGATTTCTTAGGGAAATAAATGGAGATGGGAGAGATGTGTTGGCCTGTACACAGACAGTGACACGACAGCTCCCAATGCCTCTGGGATCCCTCTGTTTAATTGTTGCTGTAATGTAGCACTTTAAGGTCATTAACATGCCCTTGTGGAGTTATTCAGGGATGTTGAGGATGCATCCCTCTTTACACTGGGATATCCGCACGGCCGGGAGAAGTCAGCACCGTGTGTGTGCCAAGTGGGACAGGGCTGCCATGGGCTCATATGCTGTTCAAGGATTGCGTATCTACAATGGAAATTTTTTTTAACCATTGATTTATATTGGCCTGTGCTGTAAGTTAGCTTATCTCAAAGAAATAGAATCAGAAATAGAGTAGAATTCATAAAATTTGTTGTTTGGTTGAAAGAAACCAATTATACATTTAAATAATTAACTTCAAAATACAGATTCCATACAATAGATTACCGTTAAAGTGACAACATTTCATAAAATGTTAGATTTAAATGAACATAATTAAATTAGTGTTTTTAAAATTTTGTTTGTCGGGGTATTTTGCATGTGTTCAGTGATTGTAATTTTTGGTTTCTGTGTAGTAAAACAGTTTTAAAAACTTAACAAGTATTGGAAAAAGCATTTGTTAAATAATGATCATCCTTGCTGTTTTATGTTGTATTATTTTTCATTTCAAGTATATTGTTATAAAATCTGTTGTGAATGACTTCTGCAGCGCTTACTGACATAGAGGATGATTTGCTGTTTTCCTCTGAATGACGCACTGCAAACTGTTTCGTGTTTATTTTGCTTCTAAGTAAAAAAGATTACATTTAAAAAAGTTTGAAAATAATTTTAGAAATGTTGAATATTGAGAAAATCCCTGTTTTCACACTTATTATTTCACTTGTTTGGAAATGTTGACCAGTTATATGAAAATATTATTTATATGATATACTGGCAAAATATTTATATGATTAATTTTATTACAACTGTTTCAAAATAAGTTATATTTTCTGTAGCAAAAGAGGAAACCAAGCAAAAAACAACAACTGTCACATATTCTTATTTGCTCAGGAAAGGCCAACTCCAAAGCAATTTGAAAAAAGTTATTCTGTCTTTACTCATACTTTTTCATGGAGGACTAAATGAAAAACCTGCTAAGAATATTTAAAATTAATATATCACAGTAATTATGTGCAGGTCTCCTGCAAATTTTAAGAATTGAATATAAAACAAAGTAAAAATGTATGGTTTCACTAATGGGAAAATATTTTCTGAATGAATAATCATCTTTCTATGATTTATAAATGGGATCTAATATGTTGTTTTAATTATTATATGAATCCTGGTGGGTTAAAAATAATTCATAATTTGATCCACTGAAAATAATAAAATTAGATATTATCTTGAGTAAAACCCATAGCATCAGATTTAAGCAAGATGCTGATTTCACCGAGCATTTGGCTGCATTTGCTTTGACAGAATAATTTTCCTGTAACACCTGTTGCCCATAGACTCACTGGTGATTTATGAAAGGAATCAAAGAATGATAGCATCATATAATTGTTTATTGGCATAATATGTAACAGCAGTGACTATAAAATAAGAGTGATTATATATAAAGGTAATAGGCATGAGATATTGCTCAGAAAGCATTGACACAGTCCTCGCGAACATATTTACTTACCATTATTGCTGAAATTATATTTAAAGCATTTTTAGTGGAAATAACAGAGGCATTTTAAAGTTGCAATAACTGTACATTCAGAGGGCGAGTGTGTTGATTTTCTCTGAGTGTTTTTCCCTCCAGGCTCTGTTGTTGACTGCGTTATTTCCCGTTTTTATCACAGATATGCAGGCTCTCCTGTGGGCCCGAACTCCTCCATTGTTGGTATTTATATTCATACTACTTTTTTTTCTTCTTCGTTTTTTTTTCTTTTGTCTCTGTCAGTGAAGCAGTTGAAAACCATCCCCAGCGATTAGAGGATCATTGTATCTGCAGTTAAGCATTTGAATAGTGGTAGTAAATCTAGAAAAGGGAAATTCAGGGTCGCTGTAGACGCTGCTTATAGCTGCCCAGGGGGAAGCCGATGTCACATAGTAAATTTAGCCCCTTAGTGTCTTTACAGTGGCCGGCCTGTGATGTTCAAACATAGGAATTGAACAGAACGGAGCCTAGAATGACTTGACATCTATTCCTGCGTAGAGGCACATAAATGTTTTTTTTCCCCTTCAAATTGCATCAAGTGTAACAAACAATAAAAGAGGGAAACACTAGATTTCTCTGAATGGCATGTAGTTGCAATTTCATTGATTTTCCAGAATCCAAATCATTAAAGAAATCCAAAACTGTGCATGTTAAAGCTTTGCTTAGTTGAAAAGCTTTTATCTTAAGTCAGAGACACAGATATGTTGTTTAACCTAATCCAAAAAAAAAAAAGAAACCCCACCTTAATCACTCCTGCATAAATTCCCGGCCCCATTAAAGATTAGTAGACGACGATGCAGGCATCATGCAGCCTGATATAATGCAGTGCATGTTTTCTTTGGTTCAAACACATGCATTAGGAGGTTCTAAACACAGTTTATGTATCGATGACTGAAGTCCTAATCAAATCAGGGGGAGGAGAGGAGGGCAGGGAAGACATTCTGCCCTTAACCTCAGTGCCTCTCAGTCTCTCTCCTCCCTCCTGACGGCCGCCTCGCTGGAGGGACGCACAGCAAAGGCCTCCCACTGTAATGAGGAAAAATGTATCAATTTAGCTTCGGCCTGCGCGCAGATTGAGCGCCGGGTGGGTGAAGGTGCACTGAGTGAATCCTTTTTCCTAATCAAGGACAGTATCGAAGAGGATTGCGGTCTCGCTCGCTTCGTCTATAGAATCAGCAGCATTCCTCCCCTCAGCCCCCTCAGGGGCCGGGGAGCCTCTCTCTGCCTTCTGTTTCACCTCATCAGCAGAGTTCAGGTGGAGGTCAGGTCCTGCCCCCTGATGCTGCATTCAATGCAATACCTCTTGCATCGAAAAGGCACTGTAAAAGCCCCTATGCTCAAGGACTAAGCAAAGGAGAAAGAAAACATATGATAGCTTGCCGATTTTGATTCCAACCGGTGCTGTGAAGGGTGGGGGGGTTCACCTCATTTACACAGTCCTAAATAGATTTATTAATAACACTAATAAAGTCACCTGATTTATTTATTTATTTTTGTTACCTCATGATCAATACAAGTAAGTATTGTAATTTGCTGGCAGTATGTTGTTTCATCTGTACCTAGAGGTTTAAAAGCAAAAATATGTATTTTTTCTAGTTACTTTAGTTATATCAGGCGTTAGATATCAGACTGAGATTTTGCCAAGAAGTTAATTTTCATGCTCAGCTCTTGTGGAAGGTTTATGTTAAAATGAAAAGAAAAACGAAACAAGCAAAATGTAAAGCAGAAAATAAATCTGCAGCAATTTTGATCATTTTAAATCTTTTTTTAATGCAAAAGTACCTTAAACACACTGGTTTCAGCTTCTCAAATATAAGTATTTTCTGGTTTTCTTATTTATTGTAATAGTAGTTAGTATTTTTGGTTTTGGACTGTTGGTTGGTCAGACTAAACAAGCAGTTTGAATCTGTCAACTTGGGCTTTAGTAACTTTTTTCCCTACCTGACATTTCATAGACCAAATGATGAATTAATAATGGGAATAAGCATTTCATCTCTAAGGCTAAACTAAAACAACATAAAAGCACATGCAGTAGAATATGTCATAAATGAAAAGAGACCCTGTAAAAGTAGTAAATACAGAACACATGACAATCATAACTTCACAACAACAGATGAGACTCAGCATCACAAAGGACACACACACTCACTCTCATTAAGACAAAGAATAAATGAGGTAGTATTAGACATCACATATGGCATGCAGACTTCAATTACACCACATAGGCATTGATGGACAGAGCAAGGCGAAAATACAGTCAGTTAATTTTTATTTCTACATCTTTCCAAACATCTCACCAATCGCAGTTGACACTTACTGTATGTCAAACATCATAAATACAGCAAGATGTTTTCTACTGAGGCATATAGTATATTGCAGTAGCTACACATCTGTATAATTTCAGGTAACAAATGTTTTATGGACAAAATTTCAAAACATGAAAGAGCTGTACCAAATAGCTAAAGAAGGAGAGAGGAAAACGCTCTGCCACAATCCTGATTTTTGTCCTCATATTCTGATTCTCCCAGATGTTCTTTCTCCATGTATACGGCAAACTGAATTATTTCTGACTTTAAAAGTACATGTACCCCTGCTGGGACTGTGCCCCGCCATTACTGTTGAATCCTTTCTATTAAATAATAAAGGGGACTGCTCACTTTACGTCAGCATTTCCATCTTCTGTAGCACTCAACATCTTCAGTGCGTTTTTGTGTTTTCACAACATCTTTGTTGCATTATGACCACCGTTAGATCTAATGTAACATATTAGTCCTCCCACCCAACCATTTCCTTTCATTTTGATTCACTCTCTATCCAGCCTTTGATTGACTTTCAGCCTAACTAAAGTGGATTTTAATGAGAGAATACATTAACTCCCTCTGGTCATGCTGACATAAATCAGTCTTTTCTTGCGGGATCAACTGCTGAGCTCATAACACCATGCTGAGAGAGTGTGAATAACCAAATGAGAGATAGCGGCTGTGGCAAACCGCTGGCAGCTCAGATGCATTGTTGTGTACCCCCCTACCCCCCAACTCCTGAGTTTAAAACAAGTTCAGGAAGGCAATAGAACGCAGCACCCATCAGCACCCAGGTCAGCTCGCTTATGGAAATATTCTCTTACCAGGATCAATTAAACACATATTTCTGGTCGATTTCTATTGATTATCTCCCTCCATTTGGAAATGCCGTGACTCAAATCTTTTTTCGCTGATGACAACCGAGAGCCGTTAGATTCAGTTAGCACAGCCTGTAGCAACCTCTCACCTTGATTTAATAAAACACGTGACATGACTCTTAACATCGCATCTATCTGCTTCTCTTTGTTGGTAATTGCACTCAGCTAAATAGGTTATGCTGAAATATCAATAAATTGCCATCAAATTAATGTCAATACCAAAGCTGTGGATGGTGCTAATTAAAACGCAAAAGGGATGAAAATGAAGTCATGGCATTGCCCTGAATAATTGATACCGCAATTTATGATTTTTATGAAAGAGTGCCGTCTGTCTGCGATTTTGATGAGGCCTTAATTAGATGCATTAATGTGTCTCTCTGTGGCTGTACTCAAACTCAAAACTCAAACACCATGATGGTTGTTGAGGTTTTTTAACGCTCTAAATTGCACTTTTTCAAATAACATTACCTCTGAATATCCACTTAAAATTGCATTGGTCCCAAAGAAGTGTTAGTGTGTAATTTTCATTAAAGGAGGCATTGTTAACTCAGGACCAATCAGACTCTGCTTTTGTTTAGGGTGGGATCAAGGAATTGAGCGAGCAGCATTAAGCAGCGTGATGCTTTTAGGTTTGTGCTGCGACCCTGTGGAAGAAACTAGAACTATTGTGCACATGTTTGTATTTTCACTGAAGTCTATGTTTGCAGCCGCTCTGTTGTACCCGTGTTTGAGTATTTGTATGAAAAAGGACAGTCAAGTGAGGTCAGGTCACTCGGTGTTCAAGTGTTAAGCACGCATGAATGTGTAATGTTTATTGACTCGAGCAGATCAGAGTGATCCCATGTTGATTTTGTACCTCCTCATCTATTAGCCGGGCTCGACCTTTGAGATAAATGAAGAGCGAGGGAAGCAGACGGATGAGGGGATTAGAAGTGGGCCGCAACAGGGAAGCGGGCCCAGAAAAAAAATGGACGGACTGCCGGCGGATAGATGAGGTGGAGGAGCATAATGACCGCTGTTTGTTATGATGTACTGAATCAGGTTCTCTTTGACAAAACAGTCCTTAGCACCTCTGTATTTATAGTGTCACCGTCAGTCCATCCACAAAGGCAGGCTGATGATATGTGAGCGTGTTAGTGCCGTGAGGTGTCTGGGGCTCTGCTCTGGAATGACCCGCTCATCTGTCAGACCCATGAGCTGAAGCGGTGCAGGGTTGTCGGATCACACACTGGACTGTTGTGAACTTAAATCTCTGGAATGTTAGTCGAGCAAAAAGCCAATAGCAACTTCATGCTCTTTAGATCAAAGTTATTTGGACAAAACTCACTGAGAAGAGACTCAAAACATCAACTTTCAGAGAGACAAAGCAGGACATAGTTGGAGTGGGTGCACAAATGGAGCTTTTTCATGTTGCTGATTTTTATGAATGAGAAAGAGAATCCTTTTTTTCCAATGCTGGGGGATGCTCTTTGTTAAAGCCAGAGGACCCTGTTTGGGATGACATGTTTGGCTTTTCCCAGCAGTTAAACAGGTCCTCTCTGAGGGGGGATGGACTCCAGGCATTCCCCTTGTCATCAGTGGTCTGTATGGGGGTGTCATGCTGACTAGTGTAAATGGTCTTTAAATTGTTCCTGTGTTTCAGACTTAAAAAGGGGGTTCCTGTTCGCCCTCTGGAAGACTAATGCCTGTGGACTAATGAATTGGGAGGAAGCTGGGGTTTGTTTTTGACACATGTTGAAACCAGGTAGTCCTGTTGAAGCACAAGGCGGAAGATGGCCCTCGAGGCCGACCTGGGGTCAATCTTACAAGTTCCCCTCTAATGACTGAAGGATAGAAGTTAGGGCAAAGAAGCAGATTTCTTGTTAAAACTTCAAAATCAGTGTCAACATGGAACAGCTGGTTAACCACTTGTCTTGAGGTCTTCTGGTGGACAAGTGGTTAAAATATCCCCGGTTAGATTTCAGCTGCCCCATGAAGATGGAAAGAGCCAGGCAAAGTCCTCTTAAAACTCCCTTGCACAAATGGCACAGTAGGCTTAATACTTTCTGAAGTGCATTGTGCATTGCTTCCCAACAACTGCACTAATTAACTTAAGGCTCTCAAGTTGTGCCATTGTCCTATCATGTTTAAAATTTGACTTTGCAAATTGAAGAGAGTTGTTTGAATTCCCACAGGAAGGTTACTCCCATTAAAAGTGCAATGTGAGCAGATGAATGGAGTGCAGTGCTCAGCAGCACTGTAAATGTATTGATCCCAGTTTCCTAAAGCCTAGCAGGAATGTATTTGATCCACAGGGTTGGAGACTTTATATTCATGGTGTGTGTATGTCTGTGTGTGTGTGTTGCCTTGGGAATGAAGAACATTTTAAGTGCAGCTTATTAGGAGTAGTGCGGAAACGATTAGTTGATTAATTGATTAGTTGAATTTGGATCATTTTAAGTAATTTATCAAGAAAAAATGCAGAACTTGCTCTGACCCCAGCTTCTCAAATGTGAGGATTTATTGTCTTTCTTTGTTTTATATCATTAATAAACGAAATATATTAGGAATTTGGACTGTTGGCCAACAAAACAAGACATTTGAAGAAGTCAGCATGGGCTCTGGGAAGTTATTTTACCTTTTTATAGACTAACAAATCAACTGCTTGTGTTCACAGACTTTGAGGACATCGCTCCTGTGGCTGCCCAGGACCTCAGCAACATCTTGAAGCAAGGCTACTTGGAGAAGAAACGAAAAGGTATAGCAGCATAAGCACAATATTAATGACTTCAGTAAAATATGCACTAGAACAATGAGGAAAACTGCAATCATCCTGCACATAGAAACTATTTGAAAGTATATGTACAAATTTTGCATAAGAATAGCAACCTGTATATGAGTAATTTTTCATTCTGATCTATTGTTATTCAATTATTTCTTTATGTAGACCACAGCTTCTTCGGCTCTGAGTGGCAGAAGAGATGGTGTGTTCTGAACAACTCAATATTCTACTACTTTGGGAGTGAAAAAGGTTTGACATAAAAACATGCAGAAACATATAGAAGATACTTAATGTGAATTCGGTAAGATCTCAGCATGTGTACTCCTCCTCACAGATAAACAGCAAAAGGGCTCCTTTTATATCAGCGACTACAGTGTGCACCTGGCCACCAACCTGAGAAAAGACTCCAAGAAAAATGCTTGTTTTGAGCTTGTTGCACCTGGACGTCGGGCTTTCCAGGTTGGTATTCCCACCACAACAAGCCTGTACAGATCAAAGTAAATAAAATTTTGTATCAGGGAATTCAGATCGAGGAAGATAGTTTGATAGATAGACTGTCCTTTTTAAAAAAAAAAAAGAAAATATCTAAATTACAGCCCAGTGAGTAACAAGAAATTGCACTAAATACCAAAGGCACTATATGTTTGAGGTAATTCAGATCCACTGACAAGTTTATTTTTCTCCTAAATAATGTTCTGCTCTGTACATATCTTGGTGCATGTTGTATGATCTGAAATTATTAATCTGTAAGTCAATCAACACCAAAATGAGCTGGAAGCTATTTTATAGTTGATTAATTGTTGGTTGTTATTATTTAAGCAAAAAAAAAAAAAAAAAAAGCAAATTTAGACATTAGTCATTGAAATAATCCTTAGTTGCATCCTTATATGTGATTATGTTTAAATAAATAAATATTGGCAATATATTATTATCTAACTTTCAGATATTTGCAATGGCTCCAGAACTCCATCATCATTCAAATTCAAAATAGTATCAGAATTTAATAAACATGTCTATATGGTGCATTGGCAGCTTTATAATACTGTTTCCCCAGTCACTACAGCATGGAGTGTGTCTTTATTAAATATTTTAAAAGCTGATTATTTTAGATCTGCTTTCTTAAAAGGAAAATTTTCCATTCGTCTCATTCTTAGCCAGCTATGAAGAGATTTGTTCTGTGCCTCAAAGATGAAAAATCAAGACCTTTATGTCCTGTATAAATGCATCCTTAGTTGCGATGATAATTGCAGGGTTATTTCCCCCTCTGTCCCTCCAGTTCACTGCCAGCAGCCCTCAAGAGGCCAGAGAATGGGTAGATCAAATCAATTTTGTACTTAAAGGTAAGCCAGCATCTCTTTTACTTTTTTTACCTATTGCATGTGTAGTTTTTCAGAAGAATGATTCTTGCTTTGTTGCATCTCCATTTTTTTTTTTTTTTGTGCCCTTATTTGAATCGAGAGTTAAAGGATAGAGGGTAATAGAGAATGTCATATGTTGAGACAAATTCATTTTTGGCAATATAAATAAAATTAAAGCAGTGTAAACCTTCCAGCCTTCTTTTTTCTCAATTTTTCTACCAAAGTTTGCTTGTGTTTCTGAGGGGCAGAAAGGTCAGAAGTGAAAGGGAGCCTTTTATCATCTCTGACTCGAATGAAAACCACCCAATCCATCACCAACTGCACAGCCGAAAACATGAGTCCTGAGTCTCCTCATTCAACATGTCACCCGCCATGTCATGAGCACCATCATGTAGCTCTAGTTCTCCTCCATCCCCCAACCACTCCTCCCCTAACCCTCCTACCGAATTCCAACTTACAGGAAATTGATTGGTAGATGTTCTGGTTATCCTCCAGTGACATTGATTTCTGCTTGGCCGCTGGTGTACGGCGGAGGACCTGATACCCTGTGTTGCAGTGGCCAGTCGCCTGCAATGAGACGGCTCCTCCATCTGAGCGAGCGGTCGTGCCTCGTCTACTCTAAAATGGGCTCAGGCTGGGCCACCGATTTGCGGGAAGTAACAGACACTCTGCAGTTTGTCTTACTTCCTCCCAGTCCGGCTTTACTACGAAATGCAGTCTGATCCAGACCATGTAGATGATTTTTAACCTCTTTGTCTCCTGATTTTACCTCAGAACGAGGCTGACTTTTGCTTTGCAACAGGCACCTTTCATTTTTTGTGGTTAAGAACTTTGTGGAGAATTCAGATCTTTTATTTAGTATAGATTATTTCTTTTGGCCTTTTGCCTTTATTTGATAGTGACTGTGGGGAGGTGGGGGGTGGGCGGATATGACAGGTAACAAAAGATGGGGCTATATGGTATGAATCTTAATCACTAGGCCAACAGACAAAATACAGAGTTATATAGAGAAAAGATGAGGAAAATGTGAGAGGGACAGGCTGGCATGTAACGTGAGTAAAGAGCTAGATACATGGCTTAAGATAAAAAGAGTAATCAGTCTATAGATTAGTGGATTAACAGAAAATGGGCAGTAAGTTTAGTCATAAAAGGTTTTTGTCTGTGATTTTAGCAAAAAAAAGAAAAGAAAATTCTTAGTGCTATTTTCCCAGACCTATGACCTTATGTTAAATTCATATCTGGATCTTGAATTAGTGATTTTTTAAAAATTGGTTAATCCATACGTCCTCCATTTTCTGCCATTTATCCAACAATGATATTATTAGGAATTATTGTTAAATGCTGCTACAAAGTACTGAAGTACAAAAATATCATATAAATGTAAAAAGGAAAATCATGCACTTGATAAATAATTCTGCCTCTTATTGTCCCACCTGGTTTTCATTTATACCCTTCATACTTTGGCCAGTGAAACAGGCTTTACATTTCATACCAAGTGGTTTTAAAATGTCTTTAAAAGTCTTACATTTAAATCAGTGAACCCTGTAGAGACCCTAAATGGATCATTTCTTGAGCAAAGAAGCCAAACACTTGCTGGTTCTTACTCCTCAAATGTGAATTTTGCTTCTCTTTGTTTTAAATAATTGCAAATTGAGTATGAGTGATTTGAGGATGTCACCTTGGGCTCTCTGAAAAAAGAAATAGCCGTTTTTCACTATTTCAGACATTTTATAGACTCAACAATTAATTGCATCATTGAAAAATTCAAAAACACATGAATAGATAGTACAAAAGAGTAATCATTATGTGCAGCTTGAATTCGAGCTTCCAGTGTTGTTACTGCTGCTATATGGCACGTGTCCTCGCCTGTTGTGCAGTCAAGACCCTTCGAACATTTCTCTTACTTTACCTTTTAATGCATGTGTGTGTATTTTGTGCCACGCTGTGCTCCATTTTGACACTAATGCCGCCCATCACGTTGTCTCTCCTCCCTTCATAGATCTCAGCTCCAGCTTCATCCCTTGTGATGACGAGGAGGAGGAGGAAGAGGAGACCTATGATGACATTGAAGGGGTGACTGGCCCTCCCCCGCCGGGGCCAGGTGCTGGCCAGGCCTCTCAGGGCACCAAGCACAGAGGAGAGCAGGAGATGGGGGAGGTCGACGAGGAGGACGAGGATATCTATGAGGTGCTGCCAGGTATGAGGATGTGGTTACCTCACATGCAGAGATGCACCAGCACCCACCCACACACA
>BRZM01002903.1:61642-76839 GCA_033238685.1 Lates japonicus | reverse complement strand
GGGGGGTTAAAGTAGACACCAAAAGAGCAATCTGTGAACACACTGCAATTTGTGCTGACAGAGCAGGAACGACAATGACGCCTGACCGCACCATGTGATGAAAATAACAACCACCATGCATTATGCAAGATACTCTCCTTTCACTGAACCCAGCACTCTGGACTCTCCAAGATGTCACTGTCCCTCCCAAAAAGCCACTACTAGGGGCATTCCAGTTTGTACATCACACCTCAAAGACAACGATCATCCAATGATAGTGAGCATCCGTTGGGACAAGCTGCTTTCATTAAGTGATGGTCAGCAGTGATAGCAATATCCTGCTCTAGTCTCAGATGTGAGTTGTTCTCACTTGATCTGCCCAGTGGATCCCAAGGGTGGCAGGAATTACCCTGTCATGTTGTTTAGCTATTAAGCAAACAGATCAGCACTGAAGAAAGACAAGAGGTAGATGTTTGCCCCCCACAGGCACGAGACAGGATCCTGTGACTTAATGCGCTTTATATTAGGCAGTTATACACAGATACACTGATAGCAAGATGACAATGTCAACGGGTCACTGAATGGTTTGATGAGTATGGAAATTTATGGCGTTTGCAGTCACCACATCTCAGCCCAACTGTTCGAATCGGTCGACATGTGAGACTGTGCTCTCCACCACATCATCAAAAAACCAAATGAGGGGATATCTTTTGTGGGAATGGTGTTCCATCACTCCCTTAGTGTCCAGAGACACATAGAATCATTGCTTTGAAATCTTGTTCTATGCGAAAATGTTCAAAAAGTTCAAAAGGTTTTTAGCTGTTAAATGATCTATGTTTCTTTGGACAGTTTCATTGCTTAGCTGTGATGGACAATACATTCTGTTAGTTACATTTTTGGGACAAAGACATCAGCAATAAACCTACATGTGAAAAGATACCTGCACAACTAGGCAAACATGTAAGACTCATACTAAATTTGCAGCTTTTTGTGCCCCATTTCTTACAGTGGAATTGTGCTACAAAGGGATTACTTCACGATCAGTATGAACAGGATGCATGGTTACATCAACCAATAACGATACACATGGAATGTGAATATTGTAATAAGTTAGACTTGAAAAAATCCCAACTGAACCTTTAAATCATGCTTTGTAATGCTAAATGTAATCAAATCCAGTTAGCTTGTCAGGGACTTTGCTTGGTAAGATATGTTGCGATCAGGCCAGAAATAAGTGGACTGGGGTTAATGCTCAGTATTTACGCTCAACATACAATAAGGCGAAACCAGAAAAACCCTCTATGTTTAGGAAAATAGCGCTGGACATAGGATTTCTTTGGCTTGACATGAATAAAAATTACATTAAACCCTTTTTCACTATCTGTGGTCAGGGAAGAGCCTCCATCACAGATGACATACACAGTACAGTTAGTTGTTCTTTTCCTAACATACTGTGAATGCTCGGAACCCAAAGGGAAGCTAACAAAGAGCAGCTCTGATTGTTCTTCTAGCTTTCTCAAATTTTTTTTGTCAGTTCCCAGCTCGCCACAGAAGATGAAAAATAGGTTAGAAGAGCAGCAAAAAAAAAAAAAAACAACAAAAAAAACACATGCATTTGTCTAGCAGTGAGTAAGTTGTGCTGCCATGGTCTTGAGAAAACGACTACCAACAAGCCCTGTGGTGAAGTGTGTGTGGCATGGTGTGTGCAAATATGAGACGATGTCTGCAGCCTGTTAGCGAGTCCTGCCGAGTGCTGGGGCGGGAAATGAAGACGCCGGGTCCTAGTGAATGGACTGTGATTCAAATGGACACGAGGCGGCCGCAACTCGAGGGGCTGCGAGGGACTCAACTGAAGCAAAGCAGGAGGGAAAAACATCCAAGGTGCTACTGTATGCTAGAAATGAGCTCTTATGTAAGCAACTTCATCCTGTCCTCTATAATCCAAACCCACCCCCACCCCTTACCCCCCATCTCTGTGGCATTAATAAGTCATAAGTCAGATGTTTTGCTCTCCTCTATACCCCAACTATCCTCATTTACCGAGGTGCAGAGTCAGTTAGGCTGAGGTGAGTGGCAGGCAATTCCTCTTCTTCCAACACTAGTACACTAGTACACTGTACCAGTTGTGTGTGTGTTTCACGTGAAGTGTGTGTTTACCGAGAAACACACTCACAGGTGTGAGTTTGTGTGAGCTTCTGCATGTGGTGTGTGGGCATGTCATTTCTGATTATACTATGTATGTGGGACTCACTGAACTGTTTCTGTCTTCATTGGTGCCTGACCTACCTGCCCTGATCAGGTTTCATCTGGGCTGGACTTCTCACAGCACTGGAATTACTCACTTCAGTTTAGATCTTTACTGGATGGTAATTCCTACTGTCCCAGTGCATTTACAGCTCAGTAGTTACAAGAAGCTTCCAAGAAGCATTTCTTGGGGAATTACAGCAGAAATTCCTAAAGAATATTTGCACTAGGCAATAGTTGACAGTTTTCATGACCGTTCAAAGCAACCTTGTCTCCTTAAAATATGTTGCTACTTAAGTAGTAAAAGTAAAGTAAATAGTTTTCCCAATTACATTTGGTAACAAATATCATTGTTGGCTAAATCGGGGTCAGACTCAATGTTACTGACTCTGGTCTGTGGTTAGGTTTAGGCAACGAGAGCACCATGGTTAAAGTTAGGGAAAGATGGTGGTTTTGGTGTTGGGAGTGGTTAAACATAACCATAAAAAGTTTAACTAGAACGGCCCTCGGCACAGAGTATACCTCCACCAAGGCCTAATGTCAAAATGGGCTCTTTCGTGGCCTGTGAACCATCCCTCCACCAAATTTGGTGCAAATCAGTCCTAGAAGGCACTACAAGTGGATACTGTACTGCAAGATCGGGTAATTTAGTGGAAAATGTGTCAGTGAAAATTTCACATTGCCGGATAGATAAATTTACAACAAATTCTCATTACATTAATATGAACAATATTATCTGTTGCAAATTAGCTGTATGAATGTAAATCCCAGTTATAGGCATAAACAACAGATTTTAGGTTTGTAAATCAGCATTAGATATTATTAGAATCCTAATATTCTTATATTATTGTACTGTTTTTCCTCTTTTCTTTCTCTCTGTCCTTTGTGCTGTACCTCTGTATGTATGTATTTGTGTAAAAATGACTAAACTGTTCCTAATATTCTGGTGGCATGTGTTTTTTTGGGTCATTGTCACCTTGTTTATCAGAATAGGACAGTACGGAGGTAGTCAGGGAACAAGGGAAGAGAGTGGGGGTATGAGACTTCATGTGTATAACATTTTTAATTTCATAATTGCAGTGTATCAATAAATCTGCTGATTATTTTCTCAATTAACCAGATGCTCTGGACCACAAGGTGACATCATGAAATGTCTTTTTTAACAGTTCAGTTTAGCATTTTTACTTTTATCATGACTTTTATAAATTGTTAATTACTTATCAAAATATTTGCTGTATAATTTGCTCTGCAGAGGATTAATTGAGTGATTGTTGCAGCTTCAATCCAGACTCAGTGGAGCCTAAATGTGTAAAAAGGGCTGATTTCATTTGGAAATTTCTTTTGTGTGGGATACTAACAAGGAAAAATAACAGAAAAACATTTTTGTTATAGCTATCAATAGTAAGCTGTGATGTTATGATTACAGTGCTGTTTTTCCCAATACAGCAACAGAGAGCTGGGTCACTGTATGTGTCTGTGTCACTGCACCCTGACTCTTATGCTGTATGGTTTTTTTTTGTTTGTTCGTTTGTTTTTTGGGCTTTTTCGCCTTTATTTGGACACGACAGTGGAGAGAGACAGGAAACAGGGAGAGAGAGTAGGGGAATGACATGCAGTAAAGATCCACCAAGGCCCATGTGGTACGTGCCCCAGCCATTTGGCTATGGGGGCACCCTGTGCTGTATGTTTTAACAGGCACCACAAACTATGTCACCTCATTACTTATGTGCAACATACACACATACATACACACTGCTGTCTGGTCAAGTACTTTGGCTTTGTCCGCCTCTCAGATTAAAGCTACCGGGCTAATTTGCTGCTATATCGCAATTCCTACATAATCCGGCTCTAATCCTCACAGACTCGATTAAACAGCCAAATCTCCAGCTCAGTATCTGGCTCTATCTGCCACACTCTTCATTTGTACTCGCTCTCCTCCACTTTCTCCCTGCCCATCCTTTCGCTCTCTTTCCATGCCCTCCCCTCCACCTCTTGACAAAATCTTCTTTATCTTCTTTGCGTCGTCTGCTTTCTCCTCTTTCAGCCGCTCTCTAACTGATTTTCCACTGACTTTTTTTAAAACTCACTCTGTCTCAGCATCCCTGAGATGCCTCTCTTGCATCTCTCTTCTTGCTTCTGGATAAAACCTGTACCGTGCCTCTGCAAAAACAACTCAACCACGAGGTCACTGTCAGAGGTGTTTGAGATACTTAAACTAGCAAACTAGGTCCAAACACACATCTTTTTCCTACATTTAAAGCAACATCTCTCTTTGAGCAGTTTTAATTTCTTCGTTGGTCAAAAAGTGGAGTTGTTGTGGAGCACATGGGGAGAACTAGATTTTCATATCCTTTTTTTTTTTTTTTTTCAAAAATCCTCTTTCTGCTATCCTACTGCACAGGTTTTAGAGCTTAGACTTTCAATGAGTTTAGTGACTCATGTCTCTTCAAAATATAAGAAATGTTAGCCACCGTCAAGAAAGGGACTATGAAGAGTTCCCCCATCACAGTTTGAGAGGGTACTCATTCAGCGCTAAAATTGCATGGTGTGATCAGACAGGCCAGTACTGTTTTTATCTTTGATTATTGTCACTGTCGGAGTATTATTTATGTTCCCTTCTGTGACTGTGTTTGTTCAGACATCTTCCATTCATGTTATACGTTTTGATACTCACCTTTAGTATCTTCAGTTTGAGCATAAAATATCTGTCCTCTCCTTGCAAATTGAGACAAAATGACAGATCATTCATCTCAGCTATTGCCTCAAAACAACATGTGTTTATGTTCAAGTGACAAAGCCCTTCATCAGCCAAAGGAATTATGACTCTATTAAGGTCTGTAAAATGGCTTGTGAAGGCACAGACAGATATCATCCTGCTGACAAGGGCTGTCAGACCAGAAAACGCCTTCATGTGTTGTTCTAGAAGACACAGACAAACAACATATGTTCCGTTCACTTTGGAGACAGGATGGACTCCGGAAACACACGCAAGCTGTCTGTGAGCACCAGACCAAACCCACTCAGGAGGACGGACATCAAGGAGAACATTCACTTCCAACGTCAAAGACTCCTTCACATGATTACTTGTTATTATGTGACTCAAAGTCCATACTTAAGACATTTTATGACAATGGAGCAAACTCTGCTGATGAAGTGAAAAGCAGTGGAAAAAGCTAATAAGTGGACACAGAGTTAAAACACCATTTCATAACACTTCTGAAGCAGCCCTTGACCTTGAGTTAGATTTATGGAGAACCTTGTTTTCCAACATGCAACTTAGATGAATTCATGCATGACCAATTGCAGCTGCAGGCTACAGGTGAAGTGGTTTCTGAAGTGCAGCGCTGAGCATTAAAATGACCCACATCACCCAACAGGGTGAGTGACCCCCACCTGTAAGTCCATTTGTTGGGTAGAGAGACCCAAACCTCCCTGACTGTATGTCACCTATTCTCTTGTCCGTCAATAACATCCACTGTGATATATACTCCACACGCTGTTTCTCTTACATCACATCACCAGCCTTTCTCTTCTCTGTGGATGTATGATTTATTGAAAAGCACTGGGTGGTGTCACGCACCACCTTAGTGTGCATAACCTTGGGCTGACATCACCCCACTGAGTGCATGTTAGACTGGGCCGGAACAAATCAGCCTCAGTGGAATGAGTGTCACTCCACTCTCATTGAGTCAGCTGATGATGAGACAACAGACTTCAGGTATCAGAGTGAGTGTATTCTCACTCTGATACCTGAAGTTCAAACCATCTACAAACCAGGGAAGAGGAGTAGATTCTTTGTTTTTAAATATCACATGATCTGGTCTAAATGTATTTAATTATTTTGAGTAGTTTTGCTAATTATTTATAATGATTGCAAACATAGTTAGTGATTTGAATTACTTTTGTAATATGATTTCATTCTAAATTAAGCTTTTTTACTTCTACTTCTTTTCTGTATACAATACACTTGATTTGATTACAAAGTAAGAATACGCTGCACATATGAGAATGGGAGATTACTTTAAAATTCTTTCTGTGTTTAAGTTTGAGGTAAGAATTACATTTTTGCATAAAGAGGATGAGAGGTTAAAAAAACAAAAAAACACCAGGGATACTAAGGGAGAATTTCAGAGGCCATGTTCAAATTAAGCAGACACGTCTCTATCTGGATGTGCAGACACACACTGCTCTGCCTATTATTTACATAAAACCATTCATCAAACACTGAAGCAAAGATAAATGAGCCATCCATTAGTGATAACAATCTAAATTCTCTGTGTTTGTTTGTGCGTGTGTGTGTAAGCCTACAAGTTTGTACCTTTGTAGTACTGGCACACAGAAATCTTCACAAGTACACCACCACAAACACGTCTCCAGCCTTATCACACATTCTAAATGTTGCTTGTACCCGAAACTGATTGCATAACTCCTGTTCTAAACCTCGACGGTGAAACATTAACAAAAGTTTGATGAGGGATGAGTCTAATTGCCAGCTATCCTAATGAAAGCAGCGGACATTCCTTCAACACTTTGATTCTCAGCTTTGTATTCGTGTAGCCACATGGAGCCACATGTGTACCCCAGTTTGGGTTAATCCACTCATAATTACGCAAAGTGATGCTGTATCTCTAGTGATTTTAGTGCACAGAATTAAACCTATTCAAGTTCACTATTGCCAAAAGGGTACATATTCATGGAATCTATTTTCACCCTGGATATGTGCAAGCACATGGTATTTTACATGCATACAGCCATTAATGAACAAAAAACTGACAGATGTAGTTCATTTTCAGTAGTTACCTAATAAACGTGTGTGGGAAAAATACTAGTAATTGGAATTACAGCAGGATTATCAGTTATTGATAGATATAAGATATGTACTTTAACAAGCTCAGCTCCTGCTGACTTGCTCAAAACTGCCAGACTGAAATAAATACAAGCACTTGAAGAAAAACTGTTCATTATTGAAATGATTATTTAAAATGGTAGCAGGCAGGCTGCAGCCCCCACAGGACCCCCACGTTAAATAAAACACCACACATGTGAATCTACTTCTGATGCAGGTATACCACTGTGTGCTCACATTTATATAAATATTGCAAATTATATCAGCAGCTTCACATTCTACTGTCAGACAGGTTTCAGTTGTAAGAAATTTGTAATATAAGCTGTAGAACTTTTTCCAACTTTTTTTTTATTACATAGGCAGAAAATGACATCACACTCCTAGCTTCACACCTTTCACCAAAGGACCACAGCACCAAAGCTTGTCAGTTGCCTCATGTTACCTTGATGACTTGCATACGAAAAATTTCGGCAAAAGCTAACACACAACTGACAGCCAGTGTCACAGATGTGTCCGTGCTCCTTCCCTTTGTAATTGTGCCTAACTCACTTCATATCATCAGCAGTTTTCCATCTTGTTTTGCACACTGCCTTGACAAGTGCACATATTAGCAGAGACTGACATGCGGAGAAATGGGTAAACAGTTTATATTGACAAGCCATGCATGATGCTGTCACGTGGCTCATAATGACCAACAAATCTGCTGTCACCAGCGAATTATGAATAGCTGAGGAAAGTGAGTAAAAGAGGGAGAGCAAGGGAGAGAAAGACAGAGAAAAAAAACTGTGGTTGGCATTTGACAGCTTGGGTCTATTTTTAACACGGGAAGAAGGTAAAAGACAGATGAGCAACAACTTTCAGCGGTTAAGGGGAGTTCTGATCGTTTCTCCTGCGCCTTCGCTGTGTGATGTCTTGCTCACTGACAGGTAGTGTCAGGAGGAGAGATGAGACAGAAACTAGTATTCCTCTGTGGGTTCCGTGTGCGTGCCAATGCTGTTATTAAACGGAATCTGTAAAGTTATTTTCCTGATGATTGTGATAGCGGAGGAGGTACGCAGGGGGGAAACTCGAGAGAACGATTATGGATCAGACAGGGCTTGCCTTTCGTCCTCCCAGACGATATGTGTTAAGATGAGTGAGTGATTGTGTGTGTGTGTGTGTGTGTGAGAGAGAGAGAGAGAGAGAGAGAGAGAGCGCACATGGATGGAGGGGGTGGGGATATATGGATCTGCCACCATGATTAAAGTGTTCCCATCGAGGGAATTGATGGGGGTGTTGTGGAAACGGTGAGTGGGTGTACAACAAGAGTAAGGGAGAATGAACTGCAGCGCAGGGTCTACAAGAGGGACAAAAAACATGCTGCATCTAAATGAGGATTTTCATTTCATATGACAGTGTGATGAAGACATTTAATAAGGCCTTTGTGTGAATGTATGTACATATAGTATATATGTGCATGTGAGTGTGGCCTACACTATCTGACAGGATCTCTCCTAGCACTACTACAGCTGCAGTGGTTTTATCCTTTTCCCTTTTAATATCCTTTTCTTTCATGAAGTCAAATCTACATCACAGCTTCTATGAACTCAAGTTTCTTGGGAATACAAAAACAGAGCACCAAAAGGTCAATTGCCTTTCTAATGTAGACTGCCTATTGCCTCCAGGATGTCATGCATACATCCACATAAACAAATCTGCAGAGTGAAAATTTCTGCACAAAAAGTGAGCACTTTGCCTAATTACTCTTAATGTTTGAGGTTAATGGGCTCTCACGGATGGTTGGCCTCAGGAAATCAGTGAACGTAATGACCAGTAACTAATGAACGCTCAAAACATCAATGATGATACTCAACTGAAAGGCTTTCTGTCTGTTGGTGCTGACTAAAAAAAAAAAAAAAAAGCCCAGGTTTGCCACAGTCTCACAGAGACACTGCCTGCAACATGAGAGAAATATGTCGCTTTGTGGTTCAAGTGGCAAGCATTTCCAAATTTCTGCTAGTGAAACAGAGTCAGCAATAAGCTAAACTGCTTCAAACCCAGACTTAATCCTGATAGATCCTGTTTAGCATTCAGTTGAGCAACTTCCACCTCTTCAAGCACATGTGAAGGGGAGATTATAGGGGCTTTCTGTGCCTCTGCTGTACTGTACTTCAGAGCTCATGTACAGTAGTACTGCTGCATGCAGATACATGAGAGGATAGATGAATGAAGGAAGGGTAATGCCTGCTTTTTCTGGCAGAAGGGGACACAGCAAAGGCAGCAGTGACATTTAGGAGAAGGGTAGCATTCAACACAGCACACAGCATTCTCAAAGTGAGTATTTCCTTTGCACTTTCCTGTCTTGTGGTTATATATCAGTTTATATGCTATTGTTCTTGGCAAAAGAGTCAGAAAATAGAGCTTACGTCAGAAAAGCACTGCAAGGAAACTGATGTAGCCTTTCAGTGGGCCACAAATCCTTGGTGACTTTCACAATTAACAATGGTTGCATGTGAGGACAGCTGGGCCAGAGGAGTGGATATCAGTGCCTTGTGAGGAAATTTACTGTGAGTGAGGGGAAGTGTCCCTGCGAGGACAGAAATACAACTATTTGTGCCAAATGATACGGCCCACTTTGAAAAGGAGGAGACCCAAGAAGAACGACAGCATCAGTTATTTCTGCAATTAACCTAAAATGACAGGTGCTTATGTTCAAGTGACAGGATCCTCTGGCAGCCATAGTAAATATGGTATGGTAGTAAAGAAGGAAGTCAGGTGACATTGTTGTAGAGCAAAAAAGTCAGCAGAGGAGGGAGGTTGGGATGAATGAATGGGTCGACAAGCATCTTGTAAGCATGATCAGAATTGCTCCCTAACCGTAAGCTGGATGATGAAGATCCCCTAACCTTAGTCTTAAGTGCTGGAGTTGAAGGCAACTGGACTTCCTATAGTTTCTTGAAGATGTTTTATCTCTCATTCGAAAGGGTTCATCAGTTCTAAAAGTTGGTTGGGAAGGCCCAGGTATTACCATCACTAAACAGAGGTGGCCACCTATAACGCAGCCCTGAGATCCTTACCCAGATGACTTAACCCTCATTCACAACTCGACCCATGTGATCCTAAAGACTCACATGACGACAGGGTGGGTCGACAGGGTGGGTCAACAGCTCTGAGGACCACCTCCAAGGTGACCACCCTACCAAGGAGCCTTTCCCGCCAACTTTTAGAACTGATGAAGCCATTCAGATGAGAGGTGAAACGTCTTCAAGAAACTAAAAAAAGTCCAGCTGCCTTCAACCCTAACACTAAAGACTATCATGACCTGGATGACTGAGAATTTACAAAGACACATACCCTAACCTTAACAAAGAGGTAAACTTAACCCAAACTACAATGTTTCCCTAAACCTAGCAAAGTCATTTTTGTGCCTGAATCTAAGAGCTTGTCCACACAGGAGGTGTTTCAGCCACATTTTTCTGATAAGCCCTTATTTATATCAGTTAAGCTGGCTACATAGGCTGTGTAACAGCTCATGATTCACTCCTGCTAAATGCACATAAATGTGACCCAAAGTGGATTTTTAAGATTCAGGTCTATTCTCTTGTTTAACTACAGAGATTATGTGTTGGGCTCTGAACACTACCACTCTCAATTCAGTGCTTGAGCACACTTCAGACGACTGAAGCTGCTGCTCTGCTAATGCACTTTACAGCATGTGTAGATACTGAGTAAACAAACCTTAACTATAGCATTGTCACATCAAAAAAACATTTATATTTCAACAGTGATTTTTTTTTAACAATTATGAGAGACACAGACAAATTATGTTCCTTCTAGAGGATGTGGACAAAGAACTTACTATGTTGTTCAATTTGGAGGACATGTTGTGGAAAAAACTGTGCAAATGACTGTCCGTTTGTGTAATGGTTTGTTAAAAACAGTTTGGTACTTAATCTGATGATGGCAAACATGTTTTCTCTGAGGGCTGTTGTCACTTGGACCAAAAATGAAGAAAGAGAAATCCAATTATGACAGTGTTGGCGGAGATCCCTCTGCATATTGAAAAAGGAGCATATTAGCAGCATATTAAAACATATCCACTCTCATGAGTGAGGCTGCATTAGCCAAAAGAGAGTGCAGGGGAGGGCAGCGATGTGGGAGATAGCAATATAATAAATAGCAATTATACTGTATATGGTGGAGCATGGTGAAGACTGGGGTTGGGGGTGTGGGGGGGCTGCACCTCTGGGCCATTATCTGAGATAATGACATCAACTGAGCTCTCTCTGGAGTGTGGCTGTGTGTGACAGAAAAATAGATAAGAGCTTATAGTTACATACACCACCCAGGGAGGAAAGGAGCAAGAGTGAAGAGAGAAGGAGGGAGAAATGATTTGAAGGAGTGAAGTGTAAACACATAAAAGTGTTAAAGAGTGAAGAAGAGGGACTGAATACTATATATATATATATATATATATATATATATATACACCAACACACAAAGTGAAGGAATGGATGAGGGGACTACACACACAGAAAAACAACAACAACAACATCACACACATACACTTGGTTAACAAAGCCCTTTCACTCTAAACCTCCCGGCTGACCCGAGACACTGATGCTGATGAGATGCTGGAGCTGCAGCCCTCAGGAGAGATGGGATAAAGGAGAGGAGGAAGAGAAGGAGCAAGAGGAAGAAGGGCTGGACGAAAAGATGAAGAGGAAAAGAAGAGGCGAGGGGGAGGAGGAGGGAGGAAGGAAATGTAATAATGTTGCTAAGGCATGATGTTTGTGACAGAAAATGAATGGAAAGAAGAGGAGACACATTCTTAACAGGCAGGTTGGTCTTACTCTGTCCAGTAAACATTGGCAACGAATGTTATTAATGAAATAGCCTCTCTGGTGCAGAAGAGACAGAAGAACATTTAATGCAGTGAGTGCTGAGATGACAGGAGGTCCTGCCCTGTGGAACATCACAGACATGAGCTTTTTGAAATAGCATTGGTAGCTAGAGAGACTAGTATTCTATGCTGGTGGACACAGGACACAGGATCAAGACTGCAGAAAACCCTGGTTTAACCTTGTCCTTCATGAAAGGCTCAGTTTCATTCATATCTCAAATCAAGTACAGGTGAAGCTGAGCTCTGTGATGTGGAGACCTGCTATAGTTTGTGGGGTGTAAAATTAGTACTACGGACTAGATCAATGACAGACCAAATGAAAGCAGCTCTATTTTCTCCAGTTAACGTGCACCGCACACAGAACAGGTGTTCAGGCCGAGGGGGATGATTTTTAATAATGTCATGTGTGCAAGAAAACATTCCCCAGCAGGGTTGCATGCATGACCAATTACATCACCAATGCACTGCATTGGTGTTGAAGACCAACCAAGAAGCCAGTTTCCACGCGAGCCTTCTCCCAAGGAGAAAAAAATATCCTCCTTGTGCAGGAGGGGCAGAATTTCCACAAGGGGCTTAAGAGTTTATTCCCAAATCTTTTTAATAAATAAATTAGAATATTATGATGTATCAGTCCTCTTGTCGATCAGTAGTTACTCTCTTGTTAAACAGAAATACTCTTGTTTCACCTGATTTCACGACGATTAGCGACCAGTGTGACGACTCAGCCAAATGTCTTTGCACAAATCACTGAGAAATATTTGGATGTGTTACAGTTCCTGTTTGGGTGGAGCATGTGTTTTGTTGTGTCTGTGAGAAAGTGAGATGGATAAAACTGAAATCTGAGATGTTCATTTCAAGGAAATAGACCTTTGTTAAAGAACACATAGATTCCTGTCAGGACTGGCATTTGCAGGGCTTTCCAGATCTATTTTAAAGGAGTTATTTTTAAGTTTTTGCTTTGCTGCATAGCTAACGTTAGCATTAACGGCTGTTTACTTACCAGTCTAGAAGAAATTTTGCAAGTTCTGCATCAAACTTTGTTTCTTTTCTCATCAAGAGCTGTCTCCAGCGGTGCAAAGCAACACCAATGTTTTGCTTCTAGCTAGGTCTTTTCTACGACTGCAGTTAGCATGCTAACCAGCTAGCCTGGCCCGTCTCATCACTTTCTGATAGTGACACGCTGTAGCATCCAGTCTGCCCTGGAGGAACTTAAAGATAGACCGTCAGGATTTAAAAAGAATGTATGGACTGAGAAATGAAGACATTAACTTTTTGATTAAATGACCAGATGAAGGATCTGATTATACTTGCAAATCTGAGCTGACATTTTATACAACATAAACAAACGTACCTCGTATAAACTGTGACTCATTTGAATGGCTGAGAAAACATATTTAGGACGAAGTAAACAACAAATTCTGTGATTGATTCTGTTTCAACTATTGAATAATAACTTTTGAATTATTTGCCTGTTCCTCATTCTTGCAACAGTTTTTTTACTTGTTAATTGAATTCTGACAAGATCATAGTGTTGATTTAATGAATACTGTTTATGTTTTTGATTTGTCATTTAGTCTCACCAGAACAGCCAAAAGAAAGGGATTATTCAAACAATCACTGCCAGTAACTGCATTTTTCATCCTCCAACCAGCAAATGTTGTATCATGATAAATGACAGCTGTTTTTTTATCCAACATGACTCACTAATTTACTGTTGGTTACGTAATTGGGGAATAGTTTCAGGACTGATTTCCTGCTGCACCGGTTTCTGTTTATTGTCGAACAGGCCTCAGACCAAAGACCCTGATCCTGGACTGAATATGAAATCTTGAGCTGTGATCTTTAGGTTCCTGTAGCCTGGTGTGAACTCGAGCAGTGGCCCATAATCATTACACTCCTGTTATAAACACACTTTTTACAGTGTGTGGATGGAGACATTCAGTGCCACTTTCTCTCTTCCACTGTTTACTCTCAACATTTCTTCCAAGTGGTTCTGAAGTGAAGGAAGCCATTAGGGGGTATCTGGAGTAAAACTGTTGGTTGCTATGGCACTAGACCTCATCTGGCTTAATCTGCCCTCCTTTCTCTGTGTGTGTGTGTGTGTGTGTGTGTGTGTGTGTGTGTGTGTGTGTGTGCATACGGCACTTGTCACATGTTTAAAACCAGGTAATTATTTACCATGGGGGTGTTTACTTTTTCAAGAGGCAGAAGAGAGAGGACAGAGCTGATAACCTATGTATAGACAGAGGGAGAGTAAGGAAGATTTACCAAACTGCAAATGTAATATTTCATTGTTTGAGTCCATTTAATTGTTTTTTATTAAAGTGTCAGGCGTCCTTATGGTGACCACACAGTGCTGAAAGTGCTTGATTCAAAGTTTATCGCTAACTGATTCTAATAATTGATTTGTTGAGTTAAAATGTGAAACATTTGCTGGTTACAGCCACTGAAGTGTGAGAATTTTCTGCTGTTGTATCTTCTGTATCATTGTAAATCAAATATCTTGGCTCATCCACACTAGTGCATATTAGTTTTAAAACACATCACTGGTGCTACATTTATGCCTGACATCCATGATACTCTGGACTTTTCAGGCTGCTAAAACCGAGACTTCTTGTGGGCACAAACAGAGACTTTTGGAAGCAATGACTTCAATGTATTCTTCCCTGATTCACCTAATACTTGTGTTACTTCGTTGCTCCAAGCAAAGAAGTCTCTGGTTTTACTTTTCGCTGTCGCTGTTTCTCATTCGTAGTATTTTCTTCAACAAAGCAACTAACTTTTAACTTTCAGGTCTGTTAGTTTGGACTGAGATTACTTCCGATACAGAGGTAAAATGCTCGTCTGGACGGAGATCGTTTTCGTTTTATATAAAACGCTTCAGTGTGGATGGAGCCTTCACCAAAGTGTAAGGCTCTTGAGTTAACTTCCAGTAGTAAACATGAGACTGTTTGGCTCAGTGACAGACGAGTGCAGAGGCGTCCTGTCAGATAAAATATTGACATTAGTGAAGGAACACATGTGTGAAATGACACAGAGAGAAAGACTGTGCAGTAAAATTAGAAAAAGAGTGGAAAGAGGGTGTTTGGGAGCTCTCCTCTCGTCTCCTGCTCTGTAATCTGCTCCAGTATGTTGATCCATCAGGCAGCTGAAAGTCTCACACACACACACACACACACATATAAAGGAAACAATGTGAAGCAGATTGAATGACAAATGTGTGACACTCAAACATTCATACATAAA
>BRZM01002902.1:34219-72347 GCA_033238685.1 Lates japonicus | reverse complement strand
AGAACAGTGGTGTTCATCTGTGAAGATTATCTGATCAACTAAACCTGTAAGGATCAGAAACTTTAGTTGGTCACAGCCAATCCCATTGGTTTTTTGTCGAGGGGACAGGGTGATGCTAAGTTCTGGGCTGGCCTACAAAAAATAGGTCATTCCTGCACCAGTCTATAGGCCAAAACGATGTAGTGGTGACATTTCATATCCAAAAGGTCAAAGGTGAACCTCACTGTTGCATTATATTATGGGAAAAAAACCTTTTCTGGCTGTTGTTCAACGCCATAACTCAGGAACAGAAGGGGAAATTGGGACCATATTTCACATTTGGTCAGATACTGAATCAGTGACGCTAATCTTCACTACATATATTATGAGTCTGGACAGACCGTAAACTGTAACTTGACTGGTTGGCGGAGGTAATTCTGTTTTTTTTTATGTGATCATACTTTAAAAATATGTTATATAAGGAATATTAGCCCGCCTTCTTTTCTCAGTAGGCAGTTTGCCATCATATAATCGCTGCCAATGGAGTAAAAGTGATTTTTCCTTTTCTTTTTTGTGGTACATCCAGTCTTGTATCTCAAACATCAGATTGTACAGCTGTGGAACTTAGTGTGTATGTGTGTGGGGTGATGTCCTGGCCTGACCTTCAGTACGGAGCTATCCCAGCTGCTAAGTGGCCGCAGCGAGTTGTTGAAAACTCCTAAATCAGTGAGTGGAAGTGGAGGGAACAGTCCCAGCTGTGGATCCTTCGCAGAGAGTCGAGCCTCGCCCCCCTTTCAGCCCCGAGGACGTTATTTCTTCCACATGTGTTTGGTTTTCGTTTTCTCTGGATGGTTTTTATTGTCCTGTGAGGACCTGAGTAGAAAACCACAGCTGAAGATGCTGCATGAAGGGGACGGTCATCAGCTGAAATAAGCCTCTCAAATGTTTATGTTACTGCTCCACCTGGAGTTTGGGTGTGGATAGATGATGCTCATCGAAAGCAATGGTATGTCTGCTCATTAGTTAGTATTAGTGTTGCTGTCTGTGTGCAGGTGGTACAGAGAACCTGTAAAAATGGTTTTCATATGTGCAGGAGGACACTGTAACATTATCAGTCATCACCCTGTGATGGACAGTGAACTCCACTTGCCTCACCCATTTTCCCTTCAGGCTCTTTTGCACAATCTTGGCAAACGCTGCCATTATAAATATATTCTTTGGAATTGGGGAGCTCTGTGATAAAACTGTGGAGCTGTTATTTGTTGCTGGCACATTTGCACATATTTCCAGACAGAAGTTGTGTTGATAATTTGGTTAAACTGGAGTTGTTCAAACCGTGTGATAAACTGGCAACTTGAAGGTTTTTCGGTTGATAGCAATGATTGCCCATTAAGATGGATGACATGTCTCTGCTTCCTCCCACTGTACAAAAATGAAGCCAAGATATCCTGGATACGAGTGCTGCCATATTTGCGCTGGTGACTCCATTTGGAAGCAGAGTCGGAGCAGTAGCGATCAGCTGGTGGAGCTGCAGGTATCGAAGTCCCGCCCATACTCCTGGACGACCAATCTGGAGTCAATCCCAGCTGTCAATCGTAATGTCGCAACCTGTTTTTATAGCATCAAATAACTAAAGCAAAACTTGTAAAAAACAAAATAGGGCTGAAGGATTTATCGAATTTTAACCCAAATTGTGATTTTAACAAACCACAAAGAATATCTACTTGCTGTATATTGACCTTCGGAAATTATATTGCTGTCTGTCAGGGCGGGGTTAATGGCTTATGTTGCAGCCATCCACGCGATGATGAGATGTTTTGGCTTCGCTGTCGTTGGTTGACAGCATTTAATTTGATATTTATCTGGTACTGAGTCTGTATCTGAATTATCTCACATATTAAATTAATTTTGCTTCCAGCAGTTTTGTGTAAAAAGACCTATCATTTAAGAATAAGAAAATAAAACACGGGAGGAGACAGAAGAGTTGGTGAGATATTTGTTTAATGCAGAGGTTTTCAGACTGTGATGTTGTGAGCTGAGGGGTTCATGGTGGGATACGTGTGAGAGGTGAGCTGCAAATTGCGTCAAAATCATACATCTCAGTGTCACAACTCAGTTAAATTTGAACACACACACACACACTATATGAATAATTTTTGATTTAATGTGGTTTACACTTCAGGGGCAAATCATTCATCACAAATAAATGTCCATGAATCTGCAAGATTTTTAGGTTTTCTCCAGTATCACAGTAATCCAGTGATAGTTGTCTGTACATCCACGAGCAGCAATTTTGTCTGCGAAGGTGGGCACACTGTATGAATGAAATCAAATATTTTACCAACCTGGGTTTTATCATTGCTGTCCTACAGTGAAGATGATTAGTTGAATCAGAAGGAATGAAAATAAGACTCTGGCTGTAAGAAAACTGAAACACTCCTTGTGATAGCTGAGGAATGGTAAGCAGCTTTTAAACCAGGTCTGAAGACCAAAGACTCCCTCCCTTTCTCTTCCTCTAATGATGACGTTATCTCCCTCTCTGCCTCTTGTTCCGAGGCTTTTCACCACAAATTGCTGCTGCAAGTTTAACCGGAGAAGCAGGGGAGAAATTGGCCTTACATGGGCACAGTCTACCAGCCTTGTTTTAATCGGAAAGCTTACGCCCCACGGCCTCGTGGTCTCGCGGTCCACCTATCACAGTCTGATCAGTTCCTGGAAGAGACGAGTGTGTTTGCCCGTTCCCTGTGTTAACAATTACTACAGAGCTATTTACTTTCGGGAACCGTTTCTTTTCCATGTGATCGCTCTTTAACTGCAGCGATAACCACAGAGGAGGCCGTCCTGTTTGTTGGGATCACTTGATGCTTTTATTGATGTCCTTGTTTTTGTTTTTTTCTCCTGTCAAACAGGTGCTCCAGCTTTTTACTTTACACCAAATCCTCAAATCTGAGGTGCACAGTAATCGAAGCAGTAAATCTTTACATTTGAAAAGCAGGAACCAGAGAATATTTGATATTTTTCCCTGATAAATTTCTCAAACAATTAATGGGTTATCAGGATTGAAGTTTATTAACTGACAAATTGTTCCAGCAGCATTGGTGTTAAGTAATTTCAGTATCAGTTCAGTTTCAGGCGGACTGACCCAAATACAGGACACTCTGGGACGAGTTACTGCCCTTTGATTGAAGAATTCATGAATTATTTAAACATGTACATTAATAACCTTTTTTCCCATTGCTGGAATCAGAAAGGAACCTTTGTCCATGTCTAAAAATGTTCACTTTTCAAACAATTTTAACCCAGACTTCACCAAATCAGTTATTTTTTGTGATGTGTTAGTGTGAGGAGACTCACCTGGCTGCAGGTTTTTGTCAAAAAAAAAAAAAAAATGGAGAAAAAGTCCATCTTCATCCCACTGTCACTTCTATAACCTTTGGAAGTAATCCAGTGTGGCACTCGTCACTGGGAGGTGGATGGCTGCCATTCTCCATTTATATCACATCTCTGGCTTCAGAGTGCAGCTGGCAGCCTTTGTCCATAGCCACCTACAGTGAGACATGTTTACTCAAAGGCCAAGTTAAGTCAAATATAATCAGACCTGCAGTTCCAGTCCAAACCACCAGAGGTTAAGACCTGCAGATGCGTCAGTGTCGCTCATTTACAAGCAACAAATTCAGCAGAAAATGTGCTTCAGTTAAAATATGAAGTACAAAACATTTAACGCATTCCCAAACACAGCAGCTATAAAAAGAAAAAGAAAAAGATTTACACAGTTGCATGATGTTTTAACACTTATGGTGTTGCTTGGGTTCCAGGTTGACTGAAACAACTGAAACACCAGTGCTGTGGGTGTGAATGACGTCTGACTCAACAACAGAGCATGAAAGCAGCCTGTTGTTTTATTTAGAAAGTTAACACTTTGAAATCACACTGAACTCAGCGAGCTTTCTTCTAAAAATATCCCTCATCTGTCTTCATTTATGTCTTTTATCAAACACACTCTTTCCTTTCTGTATGAATTTGACAGCGGTTTTCATACAGCGTATCACACAAAGGGGCAGATGTGAGCCGGTCAATTAGTTGATCTATACGTCAAACATTTTGATCATTTATTGGTCTAAATTACAAGTCAGTCCTAATGGGTTTCTTGACCTCCCTTGCTTGAGACTAAAGGACCTTAAGGTTAAATAAACTTAAAGGGAAACTATCGATTTTAGTGCAGTGCCGTTGCTTCTGTTTAGTACCAAGCCCGCATCAGGTTTGAGAATGTAGTACATGCTCCAAACCAGTTGGTGGCAGTAATGCACCAGTTAGTAGTTTGCCAACTGCCAATAAACCTCAAAAGAAGAAAAAGAACATTACATAGTGGAAGTTCAGGTAATTTCTTTTGGGAAAAAAGTCAATACATGGACCACTAACCATTAGGCTTTTTTTGGGAACTGTTTGGCACCAGACTTTAATCGGTGGAAATGTGTTGACCTGGCACAACATCCATGAAAAAGGGCTTTTGTTTTTTCAAGTGTTGTGGGGTTCTATTGCACATTTGAAAGCAGTTGTATGAAGCCTTTAGTGTCTTCAGTGTAAGCTCTGTAAAGTCTAATAAATGTCCTCATATTGTCAGTTGGCGTTGGTTGGGTCTGAAGATTGTGGAGTTAGAAAGAAGTGACCTCTGTAGCCCACTCTTCATCTTTGCTACAGGCTCCAGGCCACATTAGCTGCTACTAGCATAACACATCTAAATCTCAGACTGAACTGTTGGCTGTCAAAGTTGCATTGTGGGTAATGTAGATGCCAGGTTTTGACAAGGAAGAGGAATATGTGGTGGTTCTGCCGCATTGCTTGTGATCCTTTTTTAAAAAACTGTCCACCATGAGTCCGATGGTGTTACAGGAACGCGCTGCTAAATCTGTGGAGTGCTCTTTGAAGGAGTTGCGTTTGTGGGGGTGTGTTTTTTTCAGGTACCGGTGAGTAGATGAAATATCCAGAAAGTCCAGTTTGAGTAACAGATCCATGGGTTTGTTGGGTTGCAGCAAAAGTTGAGTCATGAGTGTGTCTTTGCTTTAAACCACTCGACTTCAGAAATGTGACATAAATACAGGTTATTTTTGTAAGCACAGAGTTGAAGTGTTTTTCTCTATTATGTATTCCCATTTCAGTTTTTCCTTAAAACAGAACCACAGGACTGTCCTGAGTAATGTAACGACCCTTTAGGTTTCTGTTATCTCCACCAGCTTTAATTATTTCACTTTTGTCTCTGAGAAAACACATTTTGTTTGTTAGTTTGGCAGATGGCTATAAATACTACAATACCCATGAGCCTTGGCAGCTGTTGCCATGGAGAAGAGGCCAGTCAGAGGTGCAGCTCAGGGCACTTTGGCGCCCTAGTTGCTGAATTCGCTCTCAACTGACACAGAATTTAAAAAGTGAATTGATTTAAGCTGAAGATTGTGTTTTAAGCTCCATGATTGGACGTTTCTTGCTGAAATGCACCTTGGGAGTCGTAGTTAATGTGTCCTTTTGGAGTTTTTATGTTCACAGGCTTGTACCTTTTGATTTTAGATCAAAAAAACAATGAATAACCACACTTTTGGAGTCCGTTTTGTCCAGTTTTAATAGTCTGTCCCCTCAGTCGTTAAGTGGCCGCTCATCCCGCGTCACATAACATCAAGTGCTGAGTTGAAGTGAAGGAGTGCATGGCCAACAATTACTGAAACACAGCATGACTCAGACTCATCCACCTTGATATTAACATCGGTCACATGGCCCATCCTGTAGCTGCAAAGACGACGAGGATGACACCTGCAGGAGGCGATAATGAAAAACAAAGCCTGTGGCAGGTCACAGGTCCTGGTGTCAGGGTTTTATTTAAAAACCAAACTGTGATGGATGAGCTGTTTTCCTGCAGTCCTCGTCGTCCTCTCCCTCGCTCCCCATCGATCTCCGACTCCCCCCTCCTCCAGTCCGTCGCACAGGCATCAACCTCCACGTAATTTATCGGCGGCTCGGGCGAAAGCTCTGGGATCACAGCTTCCTGTTTCTCAGCTCTGCTGTGTGATGAGCAGCACTGAGAAATGCCCTGGAAGGTTTATGGACCCCGCTGAATTTCTTTCTCTTTACCTCCCTCTCTCTCCTCCCTTCATCTCGTATCGTTATCCATCTGTTTCTTCCTCGCCGCCTTCCCCTCGCCAGGCTTAATTTTCACCGTAATTAAATTCAGTCTTCTCCGTCTCTCTCTCTCTCTCACTCCCAGAATATCATGTTGTAGCAGAGGAAGCCTCCCTCCATTTGACGTGTCTATAAATGAACTCCAGGTGGAAAAATGTGCCATAATCCACTGAAATAAACCTGTATTCAAGCTGCCATATTCTCCCCGCCACTGAAATGTTCACTTCACTGCTGAGGCCTCTCTCTGTGTCTCCTCATATGTTCACAGGATGACGGCCGAGGCTTAGGGATTTACGGAAGATATCGAGTGATTTATGGAACAGAGCTGGGCTTATGGGCTCTGCTGAGGTGCAGGATGTTTCATATAGACTTCTTTTTCTTAAGGAGAAGCAGGCGATATTTCCCTTTTAATGACTTTAACAGGCAGTTATTGAGAAGGATTGAAGGTAGAGTCTGTAGTGGGAGGAAAAGGAGGAAAGTCTGCAGCCGAGGGCTTCGTCTTTGAGAAGGTTTCACAGTGAGGAAACAGACAGAGAAGTGCTATTTTAAGGAGGATACACTTCATTTCATAGTATTTTACATTCCCTATTTTTTTCTTTTTAGGTCAGTTGTAGTGGAGAGGCAGCAGGGCAGCGCTGCTTCAGTTCAGTGGGAAGATGTGGCAGTAGGTTGTTATTTCAGAGCATGATTCAGCCCAGTGTTACTGTCTGACACAGCCACCAGGGTATGATCCTGCTGAGTGGGAGCGCTGGAGGGAAACTCAACTTTTGTTGTATGTGCTCCCTCGCTCTCTCTTTGTCTTTCTGCAACCAAACCACATGCAAAACAAAGCCCTTGAAGCAACATTGTGCAACTATTTTACCTTGAAATAACAGTGTGAAACGCTTCACAGCATCAGGTCACACACAGCGGAAGCTAGCTCAGTAATTCTTTCTTTCGTTTACCAACTCCGTCAGTGAATTTTGTGTTTGCTGCCTGAGCGACTGATCTGTACTTAACTAGGGATGGGCATTTGAAGAAATATCCTTGATAAGATGAAGATAAATAAATATATATGAAAAAGCATGAATCTGCATGCTTACTTGACAAATAATTTAATAAAATGTCTTCAAATTCCACATTTACAGCAGCATTTTATTTTTGTTGTGGCATGTACGATGTTTATTTGTATTGTGTTGTTTAGAGACTTGTGTCCATTGTCTTCTTTAGAGGTTTTTTTGTGGTATTCCTCTCTTGAGTAAGCAGGGCAGTGCTGCTTTGGTTTAAAATTGAGCTGGCAACTGTAGAAATTATGTTGTTGTACAACTAAAGCAACTGCAAAAAACCGTTAGCAGGAAACCTGATCACTGACTGGATTTTGTGCAGAGCGCTCCATTTAATTATCCCTAGTATATATGAGTACAAGAGAGGCACAAACATGGTAGAAACATATTTTTTTGCCCTGTATTTGTATTTTTTGGCATTAAAAAGAGAATATAAGGCCTATAGTGTTTTAATGTGGAAAACTCTTTGGAGTCACAAGCCTGAACCAATTGTATCAACAGCTGTCGCAGTGATATGGGATCCTTAAATGCTTTGCACAGGTAGAATCAGGAGCCTCAATTATTCTTCCTTGCAGATGCACATATGGACAACTGTGGACAGCACTGGCACA
Organism: Lates japonicus; assembly: GCA_033238685.1. NCBI lineage: Eukaryota > Metazoa > Chordata > Actinopteri > Centropomidae > Lates > Lates japonicus. Next base: position 64,549 of record BRZM01002902.1, on the reverse strand, counting down.
TGGTTGTTTTTATACTTCTTTTCCAGTCTGCTCGGAGGAGTAGCAGGCAGCGAGGCGCAGTTGGTGCCCTTGTAGCATAATTGGAGGGTACGCTGACGTTAGCAGTAGCAGTTAGAGTCTCGGGTACACCCTCTGTATTCACGAATGCAGAAAGCACAACACTGGCTTTAGAGTTTTCAGATAATGTTTGATCTGTCAAGGTTCTGTGAACACACCTGAGGTAGTGTTAGCAAGAGTGGGACAGTGTATTTAAAGAAGTTAGTGGATATAATGCACCATCGACAAACATCAATATGTCCAGTCACCGCTTACGTATCTCCTATGATGTGAAAACACAAGGCTGAATGACTTTGTCAGCAGTTTCTTGCTAATTACAGAAATATAGAGCCCTGTTATCAGCTATGACACCTCATCCCCTTTTACCCAAATGACATCCTTTAATTCAAAACCAAAAACATGTTTCTCTGGCTCTGAAAATTCACATATTCCCTCTCCTCATCTATATATGGCAGTGACTTATTTTTTTTCCTCCTGCAGCGCTGCCAGTTCTCTTTATCATACGCCGGAGGTTGGTGTTTTTCGAGGGTTGAGGCCCAGTGGTTTGCAGCAGTTACATGTGGGTTACGGTGGGAAGACAGAGGCAGTGATTTTAAAAGGAGAGCGTGCAGTCGTTTAGTTCCGCTTTGGTTCTATCTGCCCTCCTTTCTTTGTGCCTCAAACGTCTCTCTCTCTCTCTCTTGTTTGACTCATACATATTCATCTCTCTCTCTCCTCCATATCCCCCCTCTCTCTCTCTCTCTCCACATGTGGTAATACTATTAAAATGTCTGTCGATGATTAATTCCTTCAGCCTGGATCAGGAGAGACTGAGCAGAACAGCACAGTTAACAGAGTGTCATCGAGTGTTAGTTTACCTTATAAAATTAAAGGAATATGCACCATTTGGAGGAGAGGCCCATACCCTCATGTTGGGAACCACTTGTGAATGCTAGTGTCAGTCAATTATGTACCAGGAATGATTCTCTTTAACAGGTCAGTTCACTGCAATGATAAAACGTCACAAATCTGAGCTGCTTGTTTCCATTTTTTATACTTCTTATATAATAATCCATGCATCTATGATCTGTATCCACTTATCCATAACAAACATGTTAAATAAAAAAAACAGTACATTGTTATAAAGTACAGTAAACTAATGTGCAACTGAGCAAATGAGAACATGTTCAGTTTTTTAGTTGTAGACGTTTTGACAGGTGTATTTTTAAACTTTGGTCAGAGCCTGGCTAGCTGTTTGCCCCTGTTACTAGTCTTTATGCTAAGCTAAGCTACTTGTGAACTAAGGGCTATACCCCAAAAATGTTCAACTAGTTTCTATATTGCAATCACAAGATGATAAGGATATTTGTTGTAGAACCAAGATCTTATAGCCTGTGTTAATCCAGCTTGGAGGTTTTTTGAGAGTAGCATCCAAACAACTAGCGATGCTAGAGTAAATGCGTCACGCAAAATTACCTGTTACAGAAACATATTGAATGCACAGATGTGCAGAGAAAAAAAGATCCATATGTAAATGTGCAGGTGAGTGAAAAACGGAGGAAATACAGCGTTACACAATGAAAACATGGATCTTTTTTGTTCTCTGTATGCCACTTGTAAACCTCAAAACCCTGGCACTGGCACACTCCACATGGTCCAGGTGCTGCACTGCCCTCGTGGTACATGTCCACCGATGTTTGAAGCTTACTCGAGAACCGCTTATCAAAAAACACGTCACCGTCGCCACTGCACTCCCTTGCATCTTCAGCAATTCACCTGCCAAGTTTGAAGCCGATCGGGTTAGCGGTTGTCGACAGACTTGAAAGACAGACAGACAGACAGACTCCTCCATCGCAAGTTATTGACAGTTAACTTTTACAGAACAACTTTAACTAAAGCAGCTGTTTTGAGTGACGTTTTCCTTTAATTTGACTGCATTCAGAGTGAAGCTTTTCAAGCACCTCCACCTACACTGTCGATGTAAATGTCAGTGTCATAAACTCTCTTTCTCTCTCTCTTTCTCTCTCTCCGCCTGTCTCTCTCCATTCAATCCCATAAGCCCCGGCAGGCGTGCTGGCACACATGCAGCTGAGCACAGCTTGACTTATCAAACTTGGAGTGCTGTCCATTAAGAGTCAGCACTCCACTGTGCAGCAGCCACAGTCCAGCGAGTGCACTGATACTCTTGTCTGACTCCACTAAATCAATACACACTATGACTCTGAGGAGACAATATGCCTCATTTTCACATAGGAAAAAAACTCTGCGGAGGCACTTTCATGTCCGCAGATAACTGTAGTGTTTTTGGAAGAAAAACAGGTCATTGAAAAGAATCAGTAGATTTAATAGAAAAATCTTGATGTTCCAGGACAACAGGGCAGAATATTATCTTAAAAACATCATGTGCATCGTATCTAATTCCACATCCTCCTGTTTTTGCTTTACCTATAAATGGAGGAATTTCTGTCTGTCTGTCTGTCCACTGATTTTCTCAACGACTGCTCATCTGATCAACTTCAAACTTAGCAGGGATTTTGCTGAGGACGTGCAGCATCAGAGGCAGAACTACACAACCATGGCAGTGCAGCACCAGGACAGTTTACAGCAACATTAAATCTTTAAGTCAACTAATCGCACACAACCTGAATGTTGCTACTGTTGTTGTCCCTCAAAATATCCCATCTTGCAGCACATTATCCACTTGTAGTGAAGACAGCATTATTAAACTTCTATATGGTTATATTTAGGTATTCACAGCACTGGTTTACTGGATTTGAGGCACAACATTTTATTTAACTTAACCAAAACATAGTCTCTCTGTTGCCTTAAATTTAACACCTTTACCCACAAAATTATTACTAATCCAGGCAGCAGTGATGTTCTTTACAAGACATATTTGGCAGCACAAATCAGTCGTATGTACATGTAATTTCGAGGAGTCAGGAGGTTGTTTGGTTTGTTGTAGCCAGGGCAAAATAGGCAGTTCACCCTCCAGTTTGTTGACGAGACTGAATCTGCATGATTTAGCTTATGCTGTCTCTTGGAAATATGTGGCTGATTTGTTTTGCCTCTTTGTGCATCCAGACAGCTGATCCCCAACCATGTCTGCCTGTCTCTGCTGGAGCTAAGTCAGTGTAAATCAGATTCTCAGTTGACTGTCCTTTACAACCAAACCTCTACTGCAAATGGGCTCTTAAATTTTCATTTTAAGGGTAAAATAGTTCCTTACATGTTGATGTTGATTTCTACTGAGCGTTTGACAGATCATGAAACAAAAGCCTGGATACGAGAGAAAAAATCTTGTTATTTTGTGCCTGCAAGGTGATAATTTTCTCTCCTGTGGACTAAAGACTGTAGAAAGCAGTGATTCAACGTTCAGGCCTCAGGTGGATAAAACACACACACAGGAGGATTGGTTTGTGTTGGCGTGCGTGTACAGTCACGTACACAAAGATCAAATGCGCCTGGGCGCTTGCATGTGTGTGTGTGCGTTTTGTGTGTTGCGATAGTTTGATGTGGTGGTTCTATTAATTTCTGAGGCTTTTGAAGGTTCCCTGTTTCCCTCTCAGTGGATTCCCAGCTGCAGAGCTGGTCGTGCTTATGGACAGATCAGCCTCCCATAGTTAAAAACATATATCAGTTCATATGGATACATATGGTGTGATAATTGTCAAAGCTTCATCTCATGCGGCTGCTGTGTCAAGCGGTGTTCTAATTACTTCGTTAATGTTTGGCCGACATTGTCTGTTTCCAACTTCTTAGATTTCAGACTTTGCTGTTTTCCTTCTTTATTTGCATCATATGTGACAGTAAATTGAATATCTTATGGTTTTGGTAGAAGAAAGATACTGTGGCCTCTGGAAATGGTGTCACTTTTCCCGATGGCGACCTGTAGCATCCAGACTGCCCTGAAAAGTAGCACTGCTCAAATTGGTTGGTTTATAAATTATTTACAAATATGTAGAACAAGTGTGTGCAACAAAAGAAGGAAAAACAGCAAAGTCTGAAATCTAAGAAGCTGGAAACAGATAATGTTTGGCCAGAAACATTAACTCGTGATAGAAACACTGCTTGATACAGTGTGCAGTGTTTCAGATGAGGATGAAAGCACGACAGTGCTCACTATGTAACATCCATATGAGCGATATATGTTTTTAACATGGGGCTGATCTGTCATAAGCCGCGACCATACAGCTGAATCCACTGAGAGGAAACAGGGAACCTTCAAGCCTCAGAACAATAGAACGACATCAAGCATCATCGCAACACACAAAGCACACACATACATGCAAGCGTCCAGGTGCATTTGATCTTGTGTACGTGACTGTACTGCGCATACAACACAAACCAATCCTCCTGTGTGTGTTTTGTTTATTCATCCACCTGAGGCCCTGAACGCTGAATCACTGCTTCTACAGTCTTTAGTCCACAGAGAAAAATTATCACCCTGCAGGCACAAAACCAAGATTTTCTCTCGTATCGAGCTTTGTTTCATGATCTGTCCAAGCCGTTCAGCGAAATCAAATATCAACAGCATAAGAACTGTTTACCCTTAAAAATGAAAATTTAAGAGCCCATTTGCAAGTAGAGAGCTTGTCAGTGACAGTCAAATTTGAGAATCCTGATTTACGACAGCTCCAGCAAAGTCAGCTGTCTGGATGCACAAAGAGGCAAACAAATCAGGGCCACATTTTCTCTCCAGGGCAACATAAGCTAAATCATGCGAATTCAGTCGTCAACAACTGGAGAGTGAACCGGCTCTTATTTGCCCCACATATCAAACCAAACAACCTCCTGACTCCTCGAAATTACATGTACATACGACTGATTTGTGCTGCCAAATATGTCTTGTAAAGAACATCACTGCTGCCTGGATTAGTAATAATTTTGTGGGTAAAGGTGTTAAATTTAAGGCAACAGAGAGACTATGTTTTGGTTAAATGTAAATAAAATGTTGTGCCTCAAATCCAGTAAACCAGTGCTGTGAATACCTAAATATACCATATGGGATTTAATAATGTATACTACAAGTGGATAATGTGCTGCAGATGGGATATTTTGAGGGACAACAGTAACAGCACGATCTAGGTGTGTCGCGATTAGTTGACAAAGATTTAATGTTGCTGTAAGCTGTCCTGGTGCTGCCATGGTTGTGTAGTTCTGCCTCTGATGCTGCACGTCCTCAGCAAAATCCCTGCTAAGTTTGAAGTTGATCAGATGAGCAGTCGTTGAGAAAATCAGTGGACAGACAGACAGACAGAAATTCCTCCATTTATAGGTAAAGCAAAAACAGGAGGATGTGGAATTAGATACGATGCACATGATGTTTTTAAGATAATATTCTGCCCTGTTGTCCTGGAACATCAAGATTTTTCTATTAAATCTACTGATTCTTTTCAATGACCTGTTTTTCTTCCAAAAACACTACAGTTATCTGGGGACATGAAAGTGCCTCCGCAGGGTTTTTTTCCTATGTGAAAATGAGGCATATTGTCTCCTCAGAGTCATAGTGTGTATTGATTTAGTGGAGTCAGACAAGAGCATCAGTGCTCTCGCTGGACTGTGGCTGCTGCACAGTGGAGTGCTGACTCTTAATGGACAGCACTCCAAGTTTGATAAGTCAAGCTGTGCTCAGCTGCATGTGTGCCAGCACGCCTGCCGGGGCTTATGGGATTGAATGGAGAGAGTCAGGCGGAGAGAGAGAAAGAGAGAGAAGAGTTTATGACATGACATTTACATCGACAGTGTGAGTGGAGAATTGGCAGCTTCACTCTGAATGCAGTCAAATTAAAGGAAGACGTCACTCAAAACAGCTGCTTTAGTTAAAGTTGTTCTGTAAAAGTTAACTGTCAATAACTTGCGATGGAGGAGTCTGTCTGTCTGTCTGTCTTTCAAGTCTGTCGACAACCGCTAACCCGATCGGCATCAAACTTGGCAGGTGGATTGCTGAAGATGCAAGGGAGTGCAGTGGCGACGGTGACGTGTTTTTTGATAAGCGGTTCTCGAGTAAGCTTCAAACATCGGTGGACATGTACCACGAGGGCAGTGCAGCACCTGGACCATGTGGAGTGTGCCAGTGCCAGGGTTTTGAGGTTTACAAGTGGCATACAGAGAACAAAAAAGATCCATGTTTTCATTGTGTAACGCTGTATTTCCTCCGTTTTTCACTCACCTGCATTTACATATGGATCTTTTCTCTGCATCTGTGCATTCAATATGTTTCTGTAACAGGTAATTTTGCGTGACGCATTTACTCTAGCATCGCTAGTTGTTTGGATGCTACTCTCAAAAAACCTCCAAGCTGGATTAACACAGGCTATAAGATCTTGGTTCTATTAATATCCATATCATCTTGTGTTACAATATAATGGTTAATTTATTTTGAGATATAATATGATTCTAAGTAACAAGCAACATAAAGACTAGTAACAGGGCAAACAATAGCCAGGCTCTGACCAAAGTTTAAAAATACACCTGTCAAAGCGTCTACAACTAAAAAACTGAACATGTTCTCATTTGCTCAGTTACACGATGATTTTACTGTGCTTTATAACAATGTACTGTTTTTTGTTGCTTTATGTTATGTGGATAAGTGGATACAGATCATAGATGCATGGTTATTATATAAGTATAAAGAAATGAAACAAGCAGCTGAATTTGTGACATTTTATCATTGCAGTGAACTGACCTGTTAGAAGAATCATTCTGGTACATAATTGGCTGACACTAGCATTCTCAAGTGGTTCCCAACATGAGGGTATGGGCCTCTCCTTCAAATGGTGCATATTCCTTTAATTTTATAAGGTAAACTAACACTCGATGACACTCTGTTAACTGTGCTGTTCTGCTCAGTCTCTCCTGATCCAGGCTGAAGGAATTGATCATCGACAGACATTTTAATAATGTTACCACATGTGGAGAGAGAGAGAGAGGGGGATTATGGAGAGAGATGAATATGTATGAGTCAAGTAAAGAGAGAGAGAGAGAGACGTTTGAGGCACAAAGAAGGAGGCAGATAGAACCAAGCGGAACCTGACATTGCACGCTCTCCTTTTAAATCACTGCCTCTGTCTTCCCACCGTAACCCACATGTAACTGCAAACCACTGGGCCTCAACCCTCGAAAAACACCAACCTCCAGCGTATGATAAAGAGAACTGGCAGCGCGGGGGAAAAAAAAATAAGTCTTTGCCATATATGAGGAGAGGGCAATTTTCAGAGCCAGAGAAACATGTTTTTGGTTTTGAATAAAGGATGTCATTTGGAGTAAGGGGATGAGGTGTCATAGCTGATAACAGGGCTCTATATTTCTGTAGTGTAAGAAACTGCTGACAAATCATTCAGCCTTGTGTTTTCACATCATAGGAGATACGTGGTGACTGGACATGTTGATGTTTGTCGATGGTAGTATATCACTAACTAACTAAATACACTGTCCCACTCTTGCTAACACTACCTCCAGGTGTGTTCAGAACCTGACAGATCAAACATTATCACAAAACTCTAAAGCCAGTGTTGTACTTTCTGCATTCGTGAATACAGAGGTGTACCCGAGACTCTAACTGCTACTAGCGTCGCGTGCCACTCAATTATGCTAAAGGGCACCAGCTGCTGCTTTCTTGCCTTTACTCCTCCGAGCAGACTGGAAAAGAGTATAAAACAACCATGTTACTTGGCTACAGTTGTCCATGTGCAAGAAGAATAATTGAGGCTCCTGATTCTACCTGTGCAAAAGCATTTAAGGATCCCATATCTTTCGACAGCTGTTGATACAATTGGTTCGAGCTTGTGACTCCAAGAGTTTTTCCATTAAAACACTATAGGCCTTATATTCTCTTTTAATGCCAAAAATACAAATACAGGGCAAAAATATGTTTCTACCATGTTTGTGCCTCTCTTGCTCATATATACTAGGGATAATTAAATGGGCGCTCTGCACAAAATCCAGTCAGTGATCAGGTTTCCTGCTAGCGGTTTTGCAGTTACTTTAGTTGTACAACAACATAATTTCTGATTGCCAGCTCAATTTACAAACCAAGCAACACTGCCCTGCTTACTCAAGAGAGAATACCAAAAACCTCTAAAGACAATGGACACAAGTCTCTAAACAACACAATACAAATAAACATCGTACATGCCACAACAAAAAGTAAAATGCTGCTGTAAATGTGGAATTTGAAGACATTTATTAAATTATTTGTCGAAGTAAATACTGAATAACTTTTCATATATATTTGTTATCTTCATCTTATCAGGATATTTCAAATGCCCATCTAGTTAAGTACCGGATCGATCGCTCAGGCAGCAAACACAAAATTCACTGACGGAGTTGGTAAGCGAAAGAAGAATTACTGAGCCAACTTCCGCTGTGTGTGACCTGATGCTTATTCACCTGTTATTCAAGGTAAAATAGTTGCACAATGTTGCTTCAAGGCTTTGTTTTTGCATGTGGTTTGGTTGCCAGAAAGACAAAAGAGAGGTACATACAACAAAGTTGGTTTCCCTCAGCGCTCCCCCACTCAACGGGATCATACCTGGTGGCTGTCCAGACAATGGCACCCTGGGCTGAATCATGCTCTGAAATAACAACCTACTGCCCACATCTTCCCTGAACTGAAACGGCGCTGCCCTGCTGCCTCTCACTACAACTGACCTAAAAGAAAGAATGTAAATACTATGAAATGAAGTGTATCCTCCTTAAATAGCACTTCTCTGTCTGTTTCCTCACTGAAACCTTCTCAAAGCGAGAAGCCCTCGGCTGCAGACTTTCCTCCCTTTTCCTCCACCACAGATACCTTCAATCCTTCTCAATAACTGCCTGTTAAAGTCATTAAAGGGAAATATATATACTTCTCCTTAAGAAAAAAGTCTATATCAAACATCTAACACCAGCCAGAGCCCATAATGACTCTGTTCCATAAATCTTTCGATATCTTAGTAATCCCTAAGCCTCGACCGTCATCCTGTGAACATGTGAGGGGGCAAGAGGCCTCAGCAGTAGTGAACATTTCGGTGGCGGGAGAATATGGCAGCTTGAATACAACGGGTTTATTCCAGTGGATATGGCACATTTTTCACCTGGAGTTCATTTATAGACACGTCAAATGGAGGAGGCTTCCTCTGCTACAACATGATATTCTGGGGTGAGAGAGAGAAGGCGGAGAAGACAGACCCAGTGCGGTGAAAAGTGAAACTGGGGGGAAGGCGGCGAGAAACAGATGGATAGTCTGCGAGATGAAGGGGAGGAGAGAGGAAGGAAGGTAAGAAAAGAAATTCAGCGGTCCATAAAATATTCAGGGCATTTCTCAGTGCTGCTCATCACTGTGGGCGAGAAACAGGGAAGCTGTGATCCCAGAGCTTCAGCCCGAGCAGCGATAAGTCGTGGAGGTTGATGCCTGTCTGACGGACTGGAGGTCGGTCGATGGAGGCGAAGGGGAGAAGACGGCGAGACTGGGAAAACAGCTCATCCATCTGCAGTTTGGTTTTAAATAAAACCCTGACACCAGGACCTGTGACCACCACAAGCTTTGTTTTCATTATCGCCTCCTGCAGGTGTCATCCTCGTGTCTTTGCAGCTACAGGATGGGCCATGTGACGATGTTAATATCCAAGGTGGATGAGTCTGAGTCATGCTGTGTTTCAATGATGACGGCCATGCCTCCCTTCACTTCAACTCAGCACTTGATGTTATGTGACGCGGGATGAGCGGCCACTTAACGACTGAGGGACAGACTATTAAAACTGAACGGACTCCAAAAGATGTGGTTATTCATTGTTTTTGATCTAAAATCGGGTACAAGCCTGTGAACATAAAAACTCCAAAAGGTTACATTAACTCGACTCCAAGGTGCATTTCGGCAAGAAGCGATCCAATCATGGAGCTTAAACACAATCTTCAGCAAATCAATTCACTTTTTAAATTCTGTGTGTCCAGTTGAGGCGAATTCAGCAACTAGAGCCAAAATTGCTGAGCTGCACCTCTGACTGGCCTCTTCTCCCGTAACAACAGCTGCCCAAGGCTCATGGTATTGTGGTATTTATAGCCATCTGCCAAACTAACAAACAAAAATGTGTTTTCTCAGAGACAAAGTGAAATAATTAAAAGCTGGTGGAATAACAGAAACCTAAAGGGTCGTTACATTACTCAGGACAGTCCTGTGGTTCTGTTTTGAGGAAAAACTGAAATGGGAATACATAATAGAGAAAAACTTCAACTCTGTTAACACAAAATAACCTGCTGTTTATGTGCATTTCTGAAGTCGAGTGGTTTTAAAAACGAAGACACTCATGACTCAGCTTTGCTGCAACCCAGCAAACACATGGATCTGCCAAACTGGACTTTCTGGATATTTCATCTACTCACCGGTACCTGAAAAAAACACACCCCAACTTAACTCAAACACTCCACAGATTGTAGTTCCTGTAACCTCGCTCCGGACTCATGGTGGACAGTTTTTAAAAAGGATCACAAGCAATGTGACAGAACCACCACCTCTCTTCCTTGTCAAAGCCACTGGCATCGTACCCACAATGCAGCGACGACCAACAGTTCAGTCTGAGATTTGGTGTGTTGTGCTGAAGTAGCAGCTAATGACTGGAGCCTGTGAAGAGTGGAGCTACAGAGGTCTTCTAACTCCACAATCTTCCAGACCCAACCAGCCAACTGACAATATGAGGACATTTATTGAACTTTACAGAGCTTACTGAAGACACTAAAGGCTTCATACAACTGCTCAAATGTGCAATAGGGCCCCACAACGCGAAAAACGAAAGCCCTTTTTCATGGATGTTGTTGGCACATTTCCTGATTAAAGTCTGGTGCCAAACAGTTCCCCAAAAAACCTAATGGTTAGTGGTCCCATGTATTGACTTTTTCCCCAAAGAAATTACCTGAGCTTCCACTATGTGTTCTTTTTCTTCTTTTGGGGTTTATTGGCGGTTGGCAAACTACTAACTGGTGCGTGCCACCAACTGGTTTGGAGCATGTACTACATTCTCAAACCTGATGCGGGCTTGGTACTAGCAAACAACGGCACTGCACTAAAATGATAGTTCCTTTAAGTTTATTTAACATAGATCCTTTAGTCTCAAGCAAGGAGGTCCAAGAAACCCATTAGGACGACTTGTAATTTAGACCAATAAATGATCGAAATGTTTGACGTATAGATCAACTAATTGACCGGCTCATCTGCCCCTTTATTGTGATCGCTGTGTAACAGCTGTCAAATTCATACAGAAAGGAAGAGTGTGTTTGATAAAAGACATATAAATGAAGACAGATGAGGATATTTTTAGAAGAAAGCTCGCTGAGTTCAGTGTGATTTCAAATGTTAACTTTCAAATAAAACAACGAGCTGCTTTCATGCTCTGTTGTTGGGTCAGTCATTCACACCCACCGCTGGTGTTTCAGTTGTTTCAGTCAACCTGGAACCCAAGCAACACCATAAGTATTGGAAACATCATGCAACTGTGTAAATCTTTTTCTTTTCTTTTATAGCTGCTGTGTTTGGGAATGGTTAAATGTTTGTACTTCATTTTTAACACAAACACATTTTCTACTGAATTTGTTGTAAATGAAGCGACACTGACGCATCTGCAGGTCTTAACCTCTGGTGGTTTGGACTGGAACCTGGTCTGATTATATTTGACTTAACGGCCTTTGAGTAAACATGTCTCACTGTAGGTGTATGGACAAGGCTGCCAGCTGCACTCCTGACCAGAGATGTGATATAAATGGAGAATGGCAGCCATCCACCTCCCAGTGAGTGCCACACTGGATTACTTCCAAAGGGTTATAGAAGTGATGGATGAAGATGGACTTTTCTCCATTTTTTTTTTTTTTTTTTGACAAAACCTGCAGCCAGGTAGTCTCCTCCACACTAACACATCACAAAAAATAACTGATTTGGTGAAGTCTGGGTTAAATTGTTTGAAAAGTGGTGTTTTTAGACATGGACAAAGGTTCCTTTCTGATTCAGCAATGGGAAAAAGGTTATTAATGTACATGTTTAAATAATTCATGAATTCTTCAATCAAGGAGACATTAACTAGTCCCAGAGTGTCCTGTATTTAGATTTCAGAGTAAAGATTTACTGCTTCGGTGCACATACACCTCAGATTTGGTTGAGGTGATAAAAGCTGGGCACCTGTTTGACGGGAGAAAAAAACCAAAAACAAGGACATCAATAAAAGCATCAGTGATCCCAACAAACAGGACGGCCTCCTCTGTGATTCGCTGCAGTTGAAGCGATCACATGGAAAAAAGCGGTTCCAGTAAATAGCTCTGTATTATTGTTAACACAGGGCAGACACTCGTCTCTTCCAGGGAACTGATCAGACTGTGATAGGTGGACCCATGAGACCACGAGGCCGGTGGAAGTAAGCTTTCGATTAAAACAAGGCTGGTAGACTGTGCCCAATATGAGCCAATTTCTCCCCTGCTTCTCGGTTAAACTGCAGCAGCAATTTGTGGTGAAAACCTCCGGAACAAGAAGAGGCAGAGAGGAGATAACGTCATCATTAGAGGAAGAGAAAGGGAGGAGTCTTTGGTCTTCAGACACGGTTTAGCTTCTTACCATTCCTCAATATCACAAGGAGTGTTTCAGTTTTCTTACAGCCAAGTCTTATTTTCATTCCTTCTGATTCAACTAATCATCTTCACTGTAGGACAGCAATGATAAAACCCAGGTTGGTAAAATATTTGATTTCATTCATACAGTGTGCCCACCTTATGATAAAGTGCTGCTCGTGGATGTACAGACAACTATCACTGGATTACTGTGATTTGGAGAGAAAACTAAAAATCTTGCAGATTCATGGACATTTATTTGTGATGAATGATTTGCCCCTGAAGTGTAAACCACATTAAATCAAAAATTATTCATATAGTGTGTGTGTGTTCAAATTTAACTGAGTTGTGACACTGAGATGTATGATTTTGACGCAATTTGCAGCTCACCTCTCACACGTATCCCACCATGAACCCCTCAGCTCACAACATCACAGTCTGAAAACCTCTGCATTAAACAAATATCTCACCAACTCTTCTGTCTCCTCCCGTGTTTTATTTTCTTATTCTTAAATGATAGGTCTTTTTACACAAAACTGCTGGAAGCAAAATTAATTTAATATGTGAGATAATTCAGATACAGACTCAGTACCAGATAAATATCAAATTAAATGCTGTCAACCAACGACAGCGAAGCCAAAACATCTCATCATCGCGTGGATGGCTGCAACATAAGCCATTAACCCCGCCCTGACAGACAGCAATATAATTTCCGAAGGTCAATATACAGCAAGTAGATATTCTTTGTGGTTTGTTAAAATCTCAATTTGGGTTAAAATTCGATAAATCCTTCAGCCCTATTTTGTTTTTTACAAGTTTTGCTTTAGTTATTTGATGCTATAAAAACAGGTTGCGACATTACGATTGACAGCTGGGATTGACTCCAGATTGGTCGTCCAGGAGTATGGTCGGGACTTCGATACCTGCAGCTCCACCAGCTGATCGCTACTGCTCCGACTCTGCTGCCAAATGGAGTCACCAGCGCAAATATGGCAGCACTCGTATCCAGGATATCTTGGCTTCATTTTTGTACAGTGGGAGGAAGCAGAGACATGTCATCCATCTTAATGGGCAATCATTGCTATCAACCGAAAAACCTTCAAGTTGCCAGTTTATCACACGGTTTGAACAACTCCAGTTTAACCAAATTATCAACACAACTTCTGTCTGGAAATATGTGCAAATGTGCCAGCAACAAATAACAGCTCCACAGTTTTATCAGAGAGCTCCCAATTCCAAAGAATATATTTATAATGGCAGCGTTTGCCAAGATTGTTTAAAAGAGCCTGAAGGGAAAATGGGTGAAGAACGAAGTGGGTTCACTGTCCATGTCCTGGGGTGATGACTGATAATGTTACAGTGTCCTCCTGCACATATGAAAACCATTTTACAGTTCTCATACCACCTGCACACACAGACAACTTAACACTAATACTAACTAATGAACGAACATACCATTGCTTTCGATGAGCATCATCTATCCACCCAAACTCCAGGTGGAGCAGTAACATAAACATTTGAGAGAAGCTTATTTCAGCTGATGTGCGTCCTAATGCAGCATCTTCAGCTGTGGTTTCTACTCAGGTCCTCACAGGACAATAAAAAACCATCCAGAGAAAGCGAAAACCAAACACATGTGGAAGAAATAACGTCCCTCCCGGGGCTGAAAGGGGAAGGCGACTCTCTGCGAAGGATCATGGGACTGTTCCCTCCACTTCCTCTGATTTGGAACAACAACTCGCTGCAGCCCTTAGCAGCTGGGACGGCCTCGTGCAGAAGGTCAGCCAGGTTTCCCACACACATACACTAAGTTCCTGGCTGTACAATCTGATGTTTGAGATACAAGACTGGATGTACCACAAAAAGAAAAGGAAAATCACTTTTACTCCATTGGCAGCGATTATATGATGGCAAACTGCCTACTGAAGAAGGCGGGCTAATATTCATATATAACATATTTTAAAGTATGATCACATAAAAAAAAACAAGGTACCTCCGCCAACCAGTCCAAATTCCGGTTCTGGTCTGTCCAGACTCTTAATATATGTAGTGAAGATTAATCACTGATTCAGTATCTGACAAATGTGAAATATATGGTCCCCTTCTGTTCCTGAGTTATGGCGTTGAACAGCAATAAGAAAAGGTTTTTCCCATAATATAATGCAACAGTGAGGTTCACCTTTGACCTTTGGATATGAAATGTCACCTACATCGTTTGGCCTATGAACTGGTGCAGGAATTGACTATTTTTGTAGGCCAGCCCAGAACTTAGCATCACCCTGTCCCTGAGCAAAAACCAATGGGATTGACCAGCTGAAGTTTTCTGATCCTTACAGGTTTAGTTGATCAGATAGTCTTCACAGATGAACACTGCCACTGTTCTGTTTGACCTGATCAATCTCCAGAAGTAAAAGCTAATGTTGGAAGTATAAACCAGCTTCCACCACGCGGTCACATGGCGTCAGCGTCTCACCACTAAGCTTCCAACTGGTCATTTCATTTAGCTCTGAGCTCTTCTACAAGCCTTTCTTCTTAGAAAGTTAGTGATGTGGTTGAAAAAGGCGTGGTAAAACACAAGCGAGCTGTAAGATGGACTGGTGAGTAGATGGGTTTTCATGTTAACGTCCCCGACAACCTCTGTAGTCTCATTTAGACACTTTCGTTAGCAACCGCCTTTTTAAGACACGTAAAAGCTTCAAACATCAGGAGTGGGGGTTACTGACCCGATTTATGTCGGAGAATAAAATATGAAAATGTCAGCAGTGCTGACTTACTTCCCTGGTTTTAGGACTCATTCCTGCACCATTCTATTGAACATTTGTGTAACATTTTGTCTCGTGTAAAATTCTGGGTCTATAGCCTTTTCTTTCTGTTTGGTACGACTTTTAATAGAGATGATTCTGGTTTTTTGTCCGCCAGAAGATGAGAATCTGTCTTTCCACGTAGACAGTCAATATTAGAGTGAGCTTTACTGTGAAACCCTCAGACTTCTCACCATGTCATACAGACAGAGTAAATCAGTTCAAATTACTCTGAACTGGTCCAGCTTCATAATGACTGGACTGGGAGAGAAAGAGAGACAAGCGGATGTGTTCTCATACACTGACAATAAATTCCTCACAACTGTTCCCCAACTTCTGGCCAGAGCTGCAGACTGAGCAGACTTGCCTCCAGTCCAAATAAATCTCAGTCTTGAGTCCCACGGACAGAGAGCTGGCTCCGGAGGGAACGGTCCCTGAGCCAGACCAGAAATCCCCAGTCAATCTTCACAGCCAGGGGTGAGGTTTCAGAAGATTTTCAGTGTGAGCCTGGCCAGAGATTTGGCTAAACCCTCAAAACCAAATCCACTGGTCCTGAATTCCTCACCAAACTCCAGTGGGTTGGTAAACTTTCAGTTCATATTCTGAGGGGCACGGACGAGGATCGCTTTGTTCCATCCAGTTGATCTTTTTAAGGTGGTGACCCAAGACGCAGGTTTGACATTTAGTAAACTTGGCCAAGTTATCAGTGAGGCTCCAAATACTGATTGAGAACAAGGACAATAAAAGTCTTTTTGCTTGTACTAGCTAAAACCAAAAGCAAGTCAAACATTTCCTTGTTAAGTGGCATCAGTAAAAGAAGCCGAATTAGCTAATGGCAGCTCCTGTTGCAGTGAACTCATACTGACAGCTTTTAAGCTGGATTACTGTGATACTGAAGAAAACTTAAATGTGATAATTGGCAATTAAAAAGAACCTCTCCTTTTCTGTGATTTCTAGGTGGACCTCTGAGGAATATATGATGTCCATTAGAATAATAATACCTTTGGAAAGTGTACATCACACACTATACATAAATATGTTTTGTATTTATTGCACTCTGAGCTATGACTCAAGAAAACAAGACATTTTTGATACAAATGGTCCATTGGGTGCTAAAAGAGGTTTTAAAGTGCCTTGACTGCTAAATGAGGTGTGTGTATCATAGCCTCTGCTGCAGCTGCAACTTCTGACTGCTGAAGCTTAAGGTCCAAATCAGTTGGATAAATACAACAACTTCTACCAAAATTCATTTAACACATATCTATTGGCATGTATGCCAATTACAAGTGTTGAACTCAAAACATAAGCAAAAAATTGAAATCATGAATGGGTCCCATAACTTCAAAACTTTAACTGTGACTTAGATACCAGTCATCAATTTCAAGGTTATACTTTTTACCACTTTCACTACTTAATCATGAGTTTGGTTGACTGAATATCCAATGGATTATTGCAAAGTCAAAGATAACTGAACTAAAACTAAGAAAAACTATGATCCTACTGTAGATCTGAATAAACTGGAGACATTTCTGAGTTCTCTGTGTTTGATCCAAAAAAGCTCTTCTAATTATAAAACTGACTGTTGTTTTTTCTGCAGCACATAACTGTTACTCATCCCCTATGTACACTCTCCAGTTGGCCTCGTGTCAACAATGCTTCAGTATTTACACCTCCCTCATTGACCTCTTTAACTTCTAGTTTCAGTTTCTATCCTCTCTCAAATCCTCATCGGCATCCTGTAAATCCCCCTTCTCCATCCCCATCACTGTCTACTTCTGCTTCTGCTTCTCTTTTCTTTGGTTTGAGCTGATTCACAAAAATATATAGTCACTGATATGACTGTGTGTGAATGTAAATGTCTAAAATAAAGTTCACTATTCAAAGACTTTAGTTAAACCCTTCAATCCATTACCAATTATCCTCAGTTGATCCTGACTGAGTGAATGTTCATTTTCCTTGAAAAGCTAATTTTCATTGTTACTCAAGGTTGACTTACAGAACTAGCTTTTAGTTTATTTTCCTGGAGCTTTTGAATGTGGATGCTCAATGAATGAACACCATCTGCTGAGGAAGTTGGGCTTTTAAATCAAATACTAGACACACATACTGAATGATGCATCAACTTTAAGAAAGCAGCTTGGAAGATTTGAAACAAGTTCCTTCATCAACCCAGAAATAAAACATTGTGGTCTTGGGTTTGGTATTTGGTGCAAACTTTGGATTTTTAGGATAGTTTTTCTTTCTAAAGGCCCAGTTCAGAACTGCAATTCCAGCTTAGTGACAGGACTATGGTTCAGCATTGGAGCCAAATATAAGCGTTGGGAACACTGAACAGGCCTTGTAGTGTCAGAAAATAATCAAAGAACAGCAATGGCGTCTGGGACAAACCACAACATGATGAACTTGCAGTAAAGGTCTTATTACGTTCTCAAAGTTGACAAGGATTATGGCCTCACAGTTGTATGCAGTTCATTAGAGTGTAGATTCTTGAGTTATGGCCAAAAACAATTGACATGACGTTGGACCTTTGGCCACCAAGGGTCAATCAGTTCACCCTTGATTGAATCTACCAAATTTGGAAGGGATTCCCTCGAGACTTACTGAGATATCTTGTTTACAAGGATGGAGACAGACCTGGTGGCCAAGAGCATAATAAGGAGACATCAAAATTTCAAAACTTTTCCAGTGCCTGGAAACAGCAACTGACTTTCAGGTTTTCCATGACTGTACAGACCCTGCACAACAGAGGAAGTGAAATCTGCATGTTGTAGTGTCACTAATGTCACACTCTTCTTCTGCAGCGTTTCTCGCTCCTCCAATTTGTAAAACAGATAAACAATTCTACATCTTTATCACTGTCACTTTGCCTTTTGTGCACCGTCAGCCCATTGTGAGCTGTGAGTGAGTTTGTGGTTTGTCTTTGAGATGAAAGTCAGACGGGACAACACAGCACTGACCACAGCAGCTGTCCACCACCAACTCACATACCCAGTCATAGAAAAAAGACACTGAACAATCAAACACAGGTGATAATAGTGATGTTGTCTGTCTCTTTCCTCTCAAAGTCTGAGCAGTGTCGATTGTGACTCAGAGGTCCACAGAGGACAAACACCTCCGTCACCATTGTTTACTGAAGGCGGAGGAGATGAGCTAATGGTTCACCGCCCCTCGCGTCTGTAGAGTCAAGTTTAAAAGGACCAGGGGAACATGGCGAGCTTCGAAAGGGGTTTTTTGTTTGGAAAGGTGGAAATAAAGGAGGGTGTGAACCGGGAGGCTGGGACAAGGTGAAGTGAAAAGAGCGAGAGCAGAGGAGGAGACAGGAAGTAATTAGGTCAATAAGGCCCGTGCATTGAAACTTTGATGGCGGTGTTCGTTCTGTCTTCTGTCTACCTCCTCAATCTGCAGAAAGGAAACAACATCTCGACTACAGCTCCAGCTAAAGTCCGCTCTGCTCAAGGTTAACTGGTTTAAAAAACCATTACATTCAATGGTCAGACAAAGGGGCCCCCAAGAGACTACATTGACTTCAATCCTGAATCCAGCGAACTCAGACTGACAGCTGACCAACTTCACTCCTGATGGCTTTTTATTCAATAAAAAAAGTCTCCAACTGCCACCAGTGTTTAAAATAGAGGAAGCGAATGATACAGTGAAACAGGGCACCCTCCTGTTATCACATCCGGTTCCTCCAACTTTCATTATCAATAATGACTAAAATGGTATTTATTTCAAAATAACTGGACAGAACAAGCTGTCAGAAGTAAAATAAGACAAGATGCCTCCTTGTTTGGTTGGGCAGCTTTTGTTTTGTCGTCCCTTGCTCCTTCCAGGTTTATTGAATCAAGACAAAAGTAACAGGAAAT
The DNA here is from genome assembly GCA_033238685.1 of Lates japonicus. Classification (NCBI taxonomy): domain Eukaryota; kingdom Metazoa; phylum Chordata; class Actinopteri; family Centropomidae; genus Lates; species Lates japonicus. The sequence continues at coordinate 45,282 of BRZM01002902.1, read as the reverse complement.
AGAGTGTAGGAGGTGTCTGGGTACTTGATGACGTACACTATGTGCACCAACATGGTAAAATATGTGTCTTTATGGGCTCCATCTTGGTCTTATATTATGAACAGACAGTAGCCCACGGATAAGAAGTCAGCTGCCAACATCTGGCGGCAAGGCACATCGAAAAAGGTAGGCAGGTGAGAAAAACTGACTCAAGCACTTATTCACCTGCAAGCTTTAGTCTTTCAGTTTGTTTCGGTCTTTTGTTCACCAACAGCGAGTCAGTCGAACATGAGGCTACTATCACCTTGACTTCAATGAACTCACTCTAGGCTGACACACACACCTAAAACACACATTCAAAGTCACACACTTGAGAATCATTTAAACTACCTAAAAACACTCACAGCTTTCCTTCACCTCGCAGAGTCATCCTACAATTTCTCTTCTTTGACTCAGTGTGGACTAGATGAATCAGCCTGAGACACATATCATCATTTAAAGAAGGCTCAACAATACATGACTGACAATGGATTTTTGCTTTCAAGTTTCCAGCTGAAAAATAACAGGGAAACAATTGTAAAATGTTATTAAACTGTCCAACAAAAACGAACATACACAATAATTGAAATGGCTACAGAATCACCTGTAAATTACACCTGGTTAGTAAGTACAGTCTGTTTCCGATTAGCTGCACCAGCTGCTTTGTGTCAGACGTAAATCTCGGAATAGGCAGGCTCAGGAGATTTCATTTTGCTAAAAAGTACATTTATTTCTGTTGAACTAACAATGACTGCAGTGTGTACTTGATCCTGTGCGTAGCCCGTACTACGCAGCAGATGTCTTGATTAACTTGAACAGCCTGTTCATCTAGATCCTGACTCGTGCTGTGATTTATTTTTCAATAATTTTCACTCCAAGAAAAGTGACATTCCAGCTCCGAGCATGACTGCGTGAAGAAGATCGGTGTGGAATACCTCTTCTGGTATTTAAAGTTACCGGAAGTTGCTGGCACGAAGCCCGTTCCGCAGCGAGTCTGCCTGTTCACAGCAGTTCGTCACACAAACGCCACCGTGTCACACCAGTAACTGAAATGTTCACAGTCATTAACCGAAAGCCCGACCAGCGTCCATCAGTTCACCACATACGAAACCCCCGAGCCCGCCCGCCGGATTGTTTGATACCGGTATACGTTCGATTATCCTCAGAAAAAGAATCCATATCTGCTCATTCAACCGACCTGATCAAATATTGATAACTGCTTCTTTCCGTCGAAATCTCTTCATGAAAGGTTGCTCATCTTCCACTGGTTCAGTTCATCGTCAGTATTGGGGTCGGTTGATTCAGACTGATCATTTTTTGTTGACCACTTTTGTTTGGTTCAACACTTTTCAATTTGGTGGTGTTGTGTCGTTTGTCGGATTCTTGACAATGAAGACGGGGTGATTTTGATTGTTAAATGTAATCAGAAATAAGCCATTTGTATTTAGATAGGTTATCAATTAGTGATCAGTATCAAAGATTCGAGACAAAAATATTCTAAACTGCAGATTAATCAGACAGCCTGGAATATTTTTATCTCTTGAATCTTGGATACAGTCCACTGAACATTCAACCCTGTCTCCTATAAAATTATCTTGCATAAACTGTTTTCCCAGCTACATTTGGAAAAGTCAAAAATGCGGGCTGTTGGGTCAAAAGATCCATTTATAACTTGACTCAAACACCCACTGCTGTTTGAAAGGTGTTTGGACCAAAGAACCAAAATTTGGTTCAACCAAAAGAGGGTGTCTTGGTCTTTCGGATCAAATCTGAACCGTTTCAGCAATTTTTTTTTTTGTTGATGGTTTGGACCAATTACAGGAAGTTTGAGTATTACCCATTAAACAATAGAAGAAGACAACCGGAAGAGAAGCAAATGAGATGCAGTAGTTTGTCCAATGACAAAATTAAAGGTCAATGGAATAAAATATAAGTTCTTTCTGAGGATGAGCTTGAATCGACAACACGCCATCATCAGACACATGCCTGTCTATAAACCAATCAATAAGACGAGAGAACATGTAGGTGGGTGAAGACAGTAACAAAAACATGAACCTTGGTCCAGACTTTCAGTTGTGAAAACAGCCTTAGTGAACTTTGTTTCAGATTTACTGAGTTGTATTTTGTATGCTTGTCTTGACAGACACTGCCGATATAAACTGAATTTCACTGCAGAATGACTCATGCTGTAGCCTCCAGCCAATCTGCAGCTCCATATTTCTTCTTTTCTCTCCAGTCATGGTAGAATCTGCACAAACACCGGCCTGTCTTTCTTTCGATTGTTGGGATGCAGTTGTCATGATTCAGCCTTCAACCAGTCAATTAATCCATCCATTGTGTTGTGAGTTTCGGTCTGTGTTAGATTAATGAGATTCACCAGTTTTCTTTTGTCCTTCTCTTCCATGTTTTACCTCTTCTTCCGAACACGCCTGACCTGCTCAGGTAAGAACATTTAATTTATTTGCACTGTAAGATACACAAACATCCACAGGTAGGTGTAGATATGAGAGCTGACCCGTGGAGCTGAGTTGAACCTTCGTTGCTCTCACAGCTGAAGATAACATTTGAGGGTCTTTATGTTCGCTGAATTCCAGCTGAAGTTGAGGGTGTATGCATCTGCACAAGGCTGATTTCTGTGGAGTGAACATTACGCAACTGGAAATGTTTCCAAACTGTCCCTCGAGCAAATCAAATTATATAAATAATCAGATGGAAGTAATAACACACATCCACACTGGAAGCTAGATTTTAGAAGCACAGTCAGAACGCTGTCATTTTCAGGTGCTAACGTTAATTAATCTGTCGCGTCAACTTCTCTGCAAACAAGAGCTGGCACAGCACTCAAGATATTTATAACTTTGTTCTTATGTAAAAATTTTGAAGCTAATATTTGATGAAGGATTTGATATAACAATCAGTCAACTTGTAATGCAATCTACACATTCAGCCAAGTATTTGTACATTCATTTATTTCATTTATCTGAGTTTATTTCTGTTCATGCTATACTTACCCGCTTACATTTATATGGATTGATTGTATTAGGTTATAGGATATGATGCCTTGTTACAGATTAAAACTACCTAACCGTAGTAAGAGCTTGAAATGATTAGTTGATTAGTCAACTGGCAAAATTAAACTGACAATCGCTTAAGGACTTTCATGAAAAAAGTCAAACATTTCATGGTTCCAGCTTCTCCATTATGAGGGTTGTTTGTCTGTCCCATTCTTTGTAATACAATGCAAACATCTCAGTAGTGCCCTTGAGGGAAACCTTTTCAAATTTGGCACAAACCAATTGACCTCAAAGATATCCTGATTAGAATTTGGTGTCAAGGCAAAATCATCATGACTCCTACAATCAAGAACGGACGCCATATAAGTCAGGAACAGAAGGAGAGATTTCACAACCTGACTGGTCGGCAGAGTCACAAACCGCAAGGCAGTGATTCTAATTATTCTAGTTTTATTGTATTTAATTACATTTTATTTAGCTTGATTTGCCCAACCACAGGCATAAAATGCTTTAGGATCAGACACTTGATTTCAACTGTGACGGTAAATGCCACCATTTCCTTAAAACATTCAATCAATTCAAGATGAATCAAAAACAAAAATAAATCCATAATGAAAATAATCATTAGAAGTTAAAGTCCTATAGAAACAGAGAAAAACTGTATTCCACTTAACAGTGTTAGTTTTAATAGTTGTTTTCTTCTGCATTGCATCCACACATTCTCTGCTTGTAATCGAGTATTTTCATGTGGTAGTATTTTATTTAAGCAAGGTTTGAATCCTCCTCCATCACTGTTGGCTTATCTCTGAACAGGAATGTGGGGTATGGGGATTGTATACAGGAAAGTGGTTTGACAGTTAGATTACATTGTATACACATACTTAATTTCCTCTGTTATATCAGAGGAACATTTTGTCACATTTGAAATCAGCTTTTTTTTTTCTTCTATCTGTAAACAGTCGATGTGGATTATTGTTTTTCAAACACTGTTGCCTGCTGAGATGTTTGTGAGCTATGGCTGAGCCTTTGACCTTTAATACACCATTTCCCATCACACCTGAGCTGGAATCCCTGCGCCCTTTCTTTTTCTGTGATATCTACTGCTTACACTGGTGTCTGCCCCAGTATTTTTTAAAGGCCCTGTCCCTCCCGTCGTGCCGGGTTATTACTGTTCACTAGTATCGACCAGAAGACACACTTCCAGCCGTGTTCACATTCTGTGGCTGTAGCGGCAGCAGGAGTGTCGATTATCTCTGTGAGGAGCCGGCGCTTAAAAGTCTGGTCTGCAGCCCAAGCTTGAAAATACTCAGGGACACATTTTAGAAAATGCATCAAGATGGAGACAACGAGAGGCTGAATGTCACAGCAAAGTACAGCTTGACATGGAGAAGTAGCTGGATGAAGGCAGCCAAACTCAGTGTCAAAATAAAAGTATTTTAAGCTAGAATCTTGTTTTTGGATTGTCCATCCCATTCTCGTTAAGGCAATATCTCAGTAACATCTTGAGGGAATTTCTTGAAATTTGGCACAAATGTTCACTTTGACTCTGACTTAGATTTAGTGGTCAAAAGTCAAGGTTACTGTGGCTGCACAAAACACATTGTTGTCCATAATTCAAGAATTCACATGCTAATTAAGTACAACTGGACTGGTTGGTGTTGTTGATGTTGCTAAGGCTACATAGCTAACATTAACATTAGCAGCTGCTGACAAACCAGTCAAGAAGAAACATTGGGATTTCAGCATCAAACTTCATTTATTTACTTGGCAAGAGCTGTCTCCAGTGGTGGAAAGCAACACCAATGTTTTGCTTCCGTTTTCTATTGGCATGCTAACCAGCTAGCCCCGACCCATCCCGCTCAGGATAGGTCTCAAGGATATCGTTCAGATCATCCTGTAAAATTAAGGTTATTATCAGATGTTAGATCATTTATCCTGATCTTGTGAACCGGTTCGATTTTGGATTGTTTGATGGTTTTGCAGTCTGTTCCTTTTTCGTATTTAAACAGTTTAAATCAACACACACTTGAGCAGGGATGACATTTCTTGTTGTTTCATGTCCACGTTACCTCCCTCCCCCGCTCCCTCCCTCCACAGCTGAGTGCAGGTTATTGATTGGCTCTGTCAATAGAGGCCTGCCTTTTAACTCAGTTAACTTTGTTTATGGCTCGACTTAAACGCCTGGTACTGCCGCTGCTGGGCAGAGAAAAACAACAGAGGACATCTGTGTCCCTGCCTTTATATGAATTGCAAGTCATCATTTGATTAAGAGGCCTGCTGGACGAATGCTGAGCTGTAAAATATACCGTTTAAATTCTAACATGGGATGTCTGCCATCAATTTTTCAGAATGTTCTCAGGGCAGGAGAAAGGTACGGCTATGGGTGCACCAAACTATGCAAAATTGTTTTTGGGATTGTAGGAAGAATGTTTCATTTTTCCCACGACTGACCCATTTATAGATAAAGTATGAAGACAGGTATGATGATGAAAGAGGGAGTAAGGAGAGCAGGAGCGACAGAGGAGGGGGAAACAAAGTGCAGTATGTGGCTATAAAAGCTCTCCACCTGTACAAAAGCTTTTAACTCCAGCCTGAAAGTGTTGACCACGGGGGTCTGCCTGTCTTTGTGTCCGGCCCTGTCCACTGTGCTGCTGCTGCCACTGAGCCGAGGAAATGGACTCCGGCACCAGCAGCTGGTTTTTTAGCCAACATAACTGCACTTTTCATTCTTCCCTTCGGTCCTGCGTCATAGAAACTGGACTGCAGCTGAGTCTGAGAGAAAAGGTTCACATGGAGCCGCAAAGTTCAGGTTTTTACACCCCTGTTGTTTAACTGTAAAAATTAAACTTTAAAAGTAAAAGCCCCATGAGACTGCAATGCTCACCACACAGCAGAAAGTAAAACTACTGGATGGGTCAAAGATGGAAGTTTACTGTTCTTAGATATTTACCACTAGTTTGTCTTGAGGGTGACACCAGAGGAAAAGGTACTGCATCCACCTCAGCAGCAATTATGCTCAGCTGTAGCCTCAAGTGCCCGATAGTTTTCACTTTGTTATTCAGTCTGACACTGTGTTGATGTTAGCTGATTTCTGTTTGGGAGGGGTCATTTTCTCATTGCTTTCTGTCAACAGAGAAGCTGTGGTAGCGGTCAGTCGGAGCAGTCCACGTAAGGTTGCTCATTTCAGTCACAGAAACACATCAATTTAAGAGTCAACTGTTGACTTGTGCAGCTATGTAGATTTTATTGACACTTCTGTTGCCATTTTTCCAGGACTTAGCTTGACGATTTTATTCTTAAAGAGGCAATCTTGAAGATTTTCATTTAAATAAATGCCCGTTTTGTCGCTACTGCTGTATGAGGTAACACAGTGGTGACTGAGCCTATGGCCCACTGATGGATTTGGATCTGATAGAAAAAGGTCAAATATTGCCTGATTTCTTTATTAAAATGACAGTAGACTGTTTCGCTGTCGCCAGAATTCAGTGTCCTGTAGTATTAAACTATTACCACCATAACTACAGGTGAAGCCAAATCAACCAGGACTGAAATCTTGGAGATTACCACTTTAACCCAGACTATAAAGTTCTCATCTGCTTGGTTGTTTTCATTAAGTTTAAAATGTTGGTGCAGGTTTCATGTCTGCCAGTCGACTTCACTCTCCACCAAACATGTTTGTTTTCTAGTTTCTTTTAAGAGTTTAAGACTAAAAGTTTTGGAGTTGTAAATACTTTCTCGTGTCCTCTCTATTTTCTGGTCTTTATAAACAGAAATAAACAGAGATTCTGTTGAAATTTGCACATATAGGTGGAATAAGACAACTGCACTGTAGCTAATAAACCTCCTACTTAAGTCTTGTATTAGTAAATTAGATTTAATTAGCGTTTAAAATCTTATTCTGACTACATTTTAATGACAATTTACAGTAAAACAAAGTTAATTCACTCCAGTGTAACGATGATTTCTCATGCAGAATAAACAACAAACATAGGTGGTTTAGTATCTGCCCGTAAACCTTCTTTCTGTTTACACTGGAGGTTTTTCACCTCCTCTCCTCTTCCTCCTCTGCTCATTGCTCATGTGGAGGTTTATTATCAGCACTAAGTTTGCTACTTCAAGATTTTTTAATGCAGAAAACAAAAAAAAAAAAACCTTCAGTGAATTATTCTCATTCTTACGTAACATAAAATATGTCTTTTTGAGAAAGGCCATTTTTAGCTCCATCACTGTCCTTCCTCTCTCTGTTTCTCTCCCTCTCCTTCATCATCCTCCTCATCGTCGTCCAGGACGCTGTCAGCAGCAGAATGATGCATCTATTTCAGGCTCCTGAACGAGAGGACGATCCAAGATTGGAGTGAATATGAGTCGTGCTAGTGGCACCTCACTTCACGCTCAGTAGAAATACTACACCGCCAGGCTAGATGAGCTTAAATCCAACATATATTTTCATGCGAAATATTAATAACACAGAGTCACGCTCACACCTTAAGGCGGAGTGGACGAACCTCCAGCTGAGTTCAGTAATTGGAGAGTGGGTGAAGCAGGTGGCACTGCCCATATCTTTGACAGTGTATGTGTGTAAGTGTGTGTGGCAGCCTCTCCGGTGGGCAGAGTGTCAGAGTGCCTCCGTTCTCCAGCCGTTAATTACAGCCCTTCACTGCCTGCGTCACTTCAGGACAACAACCCGGCGAGATGACGGGCTACCACCGCTTGCACCGAGAAGAGACGGAGAGAGAGATCGTATTTCTTTTTGGACAGCCGTCGCCGTCTTGTTAAAATTGTATAGTCTTACTTGCAGGGCTTGTAAGTTATATATCTGTGAGACATACTGAAGAAAAGCCAGGATTTGGGTTCAACACTTGCAGCCATTTCGTCAAGTTACTGTACAAAAAACAGCATACAACAACCTGAGATGTCTGCCAGTCAACATCATCAAACATCCCTATCTTTAAGCCTTCTTCTTATCTTAAAGAAACAGTCATTTTTAGAATTAAGTCTTGATAACAGATGCGTAGGATCAAATCCTGCACATTGTCCATCACTTGTCCGTAGACATTCAACAGGCAAAATTCACCAAAACAGTGCCACACGAAGAGCTGCAGAACCAAAGGACCAAAACATCATTAATCAAGTGACGGACAGTGTGCAGGATTTTTGTCTTTTGAACATTAGGAGAAGTAAAGTTAGCAGAACTTTACATTTTATGGTACAATTAACGTTAACATTAGACTCCAGACACGTTTTGAATTATGTAAAAAGTTTTTTCTCATTTCCTCATTGAGAAATAAATACATGTTAACAAGGCTAATTTTCATTGGAGGGTGTCTTTAAGATTCAGTCAGCATCTAGTGGCAGTTAGTGGAACTGCACCAACTGCAGACCAAATCCCTAAAATTTCCTCTGAGATCCCTGTTCGTGTTTTTAGGCTCAACTAGGATCAGTTTCAAGTTTCAAAACACTGGACTGTGAGGAAATTTGGGGATTAGGAGGAGCCGATATTAGAGGCTTGTGTCTTTACGTTCAAGATACAAACCACTGCTATTAAATCACTAAACTGACCCATACTGTGTATCATCATAATAACGATAATATTAATTACAATAAAGCTCACATTCTCACAAAGAGAGAACTCAAGAAAAAGGTGTTACACCACAGGGGAGAGTGTCAACCACGCTTAAAAAAAAAAAACCCTTATTCATTCCACCTCTTCTTTTTTCCATATGTAGCTACCTCCCACACACTCAAAACACTCAAACACACACTCACATTCGTCAGCCATGCGCTCATGCAGAGCAGCTGTATTCATCCTCCAGACACATGTGTAGGTTTATCTCTGAGCCACTTACACAAGAACTACATTGTTTTATTCCAGTCCAGCTGCTGGTGGTTTATATTTAGAAGAAAAAAAAGACACAGATTTATGCTCAGGCTCAGAACTCGTCTGTCGTCATCATAATAATCTCACTTTCAGTTCAGATGAAGTAGTAGATATTAATCCATCTGATCGTCTGACCATTTGTACTTATTGTCCCTGCTGGACTTTTATTTTTAGAAATATCAATCTCTTCATTTTCTGTGCTGAATACTGTGGAAAATGAAACCACAGTTGTAATAATCTGTACTTCTTCCATTTAAAAAAACAGTGCTGAGACATGTCCTCTTTTTACCCCCAGTGCAAAGGTTCGTCTTTGTCTGGACGTCGGTAGAGAGAGTTTAGTAGTTTGCTCATAAACTTTCCATTTGTCACTCCCTGTGCATGCACTGAGATGATTTCCCACTGGATGCCAGACATTTCGTTCTGGCAAATAGGACAAATCGCACAAATCAAACAGTCCAGCAGGAATGCACACACACATATATGCACAGACACAGCTTTTCTAATCGTAATAACCCTTTAGAAACTGTCAGGCAGCCAAGAAGATCAACTCTTGAACAACTCTCTGAACATCTTAAGATAGTGTGGATCTTTGGACTGACACACCTACAGTAAATGGTGACAGTGTGTGAAAGTGTGTGAGTGTGTGTGTGCATGTGCATGCTGCAAATCCCTGTTATGTGTTTGTGTGTGGGTTGCAATGGCTCCCTGGAGTATGACATCATTTCACTGGGTGGTTTTAGTGAAGGAGGGGAGGGGACAGGATGTTGAACCCTCATTAATGTAGAAAGATTGTGTTAGAGATCTGACAGCCACAGCTGGATCCGTCAACGTGGTCGTGGTCAACTGAAGGGAACAGATTTGTTCCCAAATTGAACTTACTGTGACACAGGAATCTTTTCTGTTCTCCAAAACACTCTTTAGTTAACCTGAAGAAACATTAGTGGGCAGCCTAATTTAGGAAAGATATTCATATTTTACATTATCCAAGTTTTTGAACCTAGGCCTTATTGTCCCATGTCTTTGGGTGTAAATGATTGACATGGACAAAATTCTCTGGAATCGGTGCAGAATTGAGCAAGAACGGGGCTAAACAGAATTTGGAAGTTTATATTTTCAGACCTCCTACAAGAAAAAGTACAATGAAACAGTTCCCATTTATGAATTCAGAGCAAATCCATCATCCAAAGGAACCTTAAAGTAAATTTGCTTGTATTTAATTAGCTGGTTACGGTGAACAATCTCTGAAAGGAGGAGGAGGTGGTTACACTGCTGACAGTTCAGTTGTCTCATCACTAGCCAGAAGACATCAGCCTGTCACGGTCAGCCATGTTTTTTGTTAATGCTTGGTGTCATGTGCACCTGGAACTCTTAGAGGTTGGAAATCAGAACTTTCATCTTGGAAATTCCAACCTCCAACTTTGACTGGAACGTAGCATTAGTCCAATAATCAAATTCGACTTCTCTTTTGTTTTTCAGTTGTCAGTAAGGAGTGATGTATCTGTTGCGTTGTTGACGACTGCCTGAACTGAAAAATGTATAAAAAACTAATGATTTCCGTTTCTTAACTTCCACAACCGTACGATAACAAGTCATGGCAGGACCAGAGAAAAAAGGATATTAGCTTGGTGAAAAATCAGCATGTCACGTTTTTTACAAAAACACTGAAACTTAGCAATCTTCTGTTAGCAACATAAGTTGCTAAATGCTAACAGCAGCATGCTAATATGCAATGGATCCCACAGTTGTGAGGAAATTTCAATAAAAAGCCAAAAATTTCAACCTTATCGAGCCACCAAAGTCAGAGGGTTTCATCCTCTGGGGGCCATTAACACCTGCACAAAATTTCACACAATTCCTCAAATACTTGTTGAGATGTGTCAGTTCCTTATTGGCTATAAAATTGATAGAAAACTGAGGGAAAAAGAGCCTTAATTCAGATTTCTGGGTTCGAGATAAAGCCTGGGTTCTGCTTCTCTATAAATAATATTATCCTCAGTGGAGCTTGAATACATGACATAATCGTGTTTTTCAGCAGTTTATCCATTTGACCAAGTATTCTATTTTTGTGGGAGGGGGTAGGTGGGGAACTCCGGGAATCAGACGCCCTATATGTCATTATCCAGCCTCCGCTTCCAGTTGAAGCTGCAGAACAT
>BRZM01002902.1:0-24986 GCA_033238685.1 Lates japonicus | reverse complement strand
GGGGGGGGGGGGGGGGGGGGGGGGGGGGGGGGGGGGGGGGTGAACTTTTAACTCTGGCAGCTTGTTCTCACCTCTGCAAATCTGTAAATTAAGCCAAATTTGTATGGGGTTGTCACAGCAACTGATGCAATTCTCGCACTCCCTGAGCTTCAGGATGTAAAACTGATTTAATAAAACACACAAATTACTGAGCTTCCCAGAGCAGATACGTGTTTAATTTCATTAGATTACAGTCAAATCCACATCATTGATTCAGTCCTGTTCCTAAGCTCTCACATTAGAGGCCTTGCAAACAACGTGTTCCCTGTATTACTTTCAAAGCTGGGCTCAGTACTCCCAGTAATTATTCACTTGCAAGAAATGTGATTCTGACACGTTCCAAAAGTCCAGATTTCACTTAGAAAGAAACTTTCAACAACTTTGTTAGCTCTGTTAGTTTGTAGTTCAGTTTATAGTCTGTTCTAAACATTTATTGGATGTTTATATTCTGCTTAAAATGCTAAATAAATAGGAAGTGTTACCATTAAGTTGATTTATAAAGGCCAAGAGAGTGCAAGGCTGTGGCTATTTCCTGAAAGCGATGATAAGTTACTCTTTAAATCATTGAATTTTAGATTATGTTTCAATTGTCAATGTAAAAGTACGTCCACTAAAGTTCTCATTTTTGCCACTGACAGACTAATGTTGTTATTGTCTGACAACATTATGGATAGGATTCCTACAGAGTTTTTTATTAAAGACTAAGATCCTTTTTGTTGAACCAGAAACATAACCATCACTACCAGACTCCATTGATAAAAACAGGAATTTTACCAAGCAGAAAAACAGGAACTGCTGGAATACCACTGCCTCTATCTGTTAGTTTGTGGTATTGTGTGACTTTTAGTGGTGGAAGAAGTAATCAGATCCTTTATTGAAGTAAAAGTACCAAACAATAACACAAACAAACTAATAGTGGTATTCCAGCAGCTCCTGTGTTCTGCTCGGTAAAATTCCTCTTTTTGTCAGTGGAGTCTGGTAGTGATATACAATTCCAAAGATTTTTGTCCATATCAACCAGTTAAAAGTAAGAAAGAGCAGCATGTTTATCTTTCTCAAGGTGAAGTGTGTTGCTTCAATAAATCTGGCAACTCTGGTGTTGTTCAGGCAACACAGCCCGTCCCAAAATGCAACACTCTGTAGACACCAGCAGCCAGAGACCTGACCTGACCTGCCTCCATCTAAAGCCCTGCTGCAGGCAACATCAGCAGCACCATCTGCAGTTAGTGTGCAGCTACACAAGAACATGAGCTGTCAACAGACGCCTGCCGGGCAGTGAAAACTCTTTCTCTGAGATTTATTCACATTTCAAATCCTGAGCTAAAATTTAATGCAGCTCCACATCCCGCTTGATAAGATTTAGTTGATGCTGTTTTAAGTACAGAAATAAGTGTAGTTGTGTAGTTGTGTGTTTGTGTTGCAAAACACAACACCACCGTGTCTCCTCACACTCCTGCTGTTTGCTGCAGCCTGAGCTCAGCACATCAGGGGCTGCAGATCCTTTTGAAGTTGTCCAGCCAGATCATCTCCAACACACATACAGTGCATGTTGTGTTGCCTCCTTACTTGGTGTGTGTGTGTGTGTGTGTGTGTGTGTGTGTGTTTTGCCCTTCAGCTCTCCTACACCCCCTCCTCCAGTCCTTCCTTCCTCCACCACAACTATCTTAACATCGTTGCTCCCCGCAGGTCACAAACCGCTGTTGCCGAGATAACGGTGGGGGGATGCTGCCCGGTTGCCATGGTGAACTCCCCAAGGGGTGTGTGTGTGTGTGTATGTTTGCGGTGTGGTTTATCTGGCAACAGCACCAAAGCCACCGCTGATACATACAGGAGGTGGACAAAATAATAGCAACAGTATAAAATGGGATGAATCTGAAACCAACTGTGATGAAATGTTTTAACTTGCTAGCTGGAAGGCATCTTTAAAACTCTGTCACACGGCACCCAGGACGCGGAGGTTTATCTTTCTTGTCTGGCACATACACCTGTTTGGATGCACCCCAGATTGCAGGTGCTACTTTTCCTTAAACAAGACACATTTGAATGGAGGTTCTGTAATAAAACAAAATATGCTGAGTTTACTTTGGAGAGGTGCTTCGTCCCTCCTCCTGTTATTTTGTTTATTAATCTTCTAATATGTTGTCAGATTTTGAAATCAGCTCGCTTTTCCTCTCGTTCGGAGAATTTAGATTTTGTTCTGACATCAAGCATCAGCTTTCTGTACGCTTAAAATAACCTGTGGCTTCTTCCCTGTCGAGGTTCATGGTGTTGCAATGATATGGAGAGATGAAAAGATAGAGTCTGTTGTTGGATGTTTTGCTGCAAATAGAATTTAAAAATGTTTTACCTGTGGATGTGTGTGTGTGTGAAGGAGACTAGAAAGGAAGTAGGAAAGGAAAGAGGAAGGAGAAGGAGGCTGAAAATTGCATCAATCATTATCATCGATCATGTTTCAGGTCGCCCCTATGACTTATATCTCGCAACGCCAAGCACTAACTTACTGGCTAGATTTTGTTTGGAGAATAAAACTGAAAATATCTTTGAGCTTGTTAAACCACAGACCTTATTTTGTAGACATTTAACCAGAACACACTGGGACTTTGGGACTACAGAAGTGCTAACGTGCTAATCCATTCCTGTTTTAGGTCAGTCCCACTAATTTCATAATATGCCCTATCAGTCAAATATGACAGAAAATAGAATATCTTTGGTCCCGTGGTCCTGTATGTTGTCAAATGTAATACCTAACACCATGTCAGTGTGAGGGAATGCTCACTGAGCTGGACTGTAATAAAATAACCATGTTAGCAATCTTTGTAGCATCAGAAACCTGAATAAAGATGATAAACCACATGAAGGACCAGGTTACTTGCAGTGCTACAGTAGAGTAGATTAGAGAGGAGCTGTTGTGCCGCCTCCAGTTCAAACCACCACAGTGATCCTTCTTCACATCAAAGGCGTGGCACACACACACACATGAGCGTGGACCTAATTTATATGGCTATAAATAGTATATATCCTATAGGTGTTCGGTGAAGGTTGAGCTATGATTTGTGTTGTTTTCACTGACCACTTGTGACGTGGTTTGTAGACGTAATACAGTAGAAGCAGGGCTGTAATCAACTTTAACTGATTCAGGCTTTCTGTGTATAGAAAGTGCTAGCCAAAAATCAACCAACTGAATCTTTCAACTGGTGCTTTAGAAATGAAGGCTTAATACAAATCTATTTATGTGGTGGTACATACTGCTTCCAGGAGATATTGTGATACTGCACTTCAAGTCCAACACTTGACAAAACATCCAATACTCAACATCATTGATAGATTTAGAGGTCCGTGCACTCAGTATTTAACATTAAAACTCAGCTGCTTCATCTCTGATATACATCCAGCTAGAAACTGACGGAAATGTCAAGAATCAGGAAATGAGCCAGTGTTTGTTACAGCGACAGCACTTCCAAGGCGTAGCTGGGACTGCGGGTACATACACCTGTTTGGGTATGTTTAGCGCCCAGGATGGATCATCATTGACATTTATGAATGAATGGAAATGATTTGAAATGAACCAGTTTCAGGTGCCTGGGACAGGAGCTTTGTCCTGATTGGATACTTGAGACGATGATATTCGATCGACTTCACACTTTGTATTAGTTGATTAATTGAGTCCTCTCCAACTCTCATTACGATTTATCTTTATCCTCCTGCTGGTTGTTTGTCTCCTCAATCTCCTCCTCCCAGTTCTCTCACTACTTTTAATTTCAGCTATCCCTCCTATTTTCCTTTCCCCTTCATCACTGCTTTCCTTCCATATTTGTAAATGCATCTTTTTCTCTTTTCAGCTTTTTGCCCTCATGGTCAAGCAATCCTCTTTGTCATCTCTTCCTTCTCTCCTTCATCTTCTTTTTATATTCTCTTGTAATATTCTCGCCTTTCTCTTTCTCTCTCATCAACTCTCCTCTTATGCATCGCTGTGCTCATACCTCGGCCACAGCTGTTTCTAGGTCATGAAGGCCTGTATGAATAATAAACAGCTGTCTGCTTTAAAGAGAATTATTTATAGAGCCACTTAGTTTCTCTCTCTCTTTTCTTTCTTTGCCTTTATCAATATTCCGATCTTAAATGTCTCAGCTTTTTCGCCTTTTCTTCCAACTTTTACACTGCGTTGTCTTTATTATCTGGTCATCTTTTTATTTCCTGTATCTCTTTCTTGCTTCAGGAATCTGCTTTCTTTGGTTTGCTGTGATGTTGCTGTAACCGCCACCAGAACAGTAGTAGGTATTCACGGCTTACCGGCATAGAGTATCTCAGCAATATATTCACAATGGATGATCGCTCTGATGGTCCTATTTCTGCTGGGGAAGTTCTCCAACTTCAGTGCGTTTATCTGCTTTGTCAGACTGTGGAAACAAGTAGGACGCTAAAGAAGATCTGGAAGAATATTTATACAACGATGAATTTGGCACCATGTCTGCACATAAGGACGATAGCAGCCTTGTGAAGTTGTGTACCAAAAGTTTGTCCGACTTGACCGGATGTTCATGTGTGTCACATTTTTAGATTATTTCCAACACCACATGAATGCACCATAAACCACAATACTGTGTGACTGGAATATGTTTTCATTAGTACTATAGATGTTGTTAATACATATTAAGAAACTATGTTCAACACTGGACGTAAAATGTTCATAGACAACGCTGTTGTCTTCTTCTTCTTGCTGAACAATAGCCATTTGTAGTTGACAACAGCATTACTAAAGTGTTTTATGGTTCTGTCTAGATCATAGCACTTGTTAAGGTTAGAGAAAGCTCCTGTCTGGTTTAAGAAAAAGTTCGTGATCAAACACAAATCAGAAGGCTAATCAAAAACCACTATCTTATTTAAACCAGAATAGATGTCGGTAGAAGGAACGAATTTAGAAGACAGGGTTGAGGAGTATTTAAATCAGATTCTGCAGTCTGTTCTTTTCAACATACACAGAGCAACATTAGAACTCATTTGGAGTGGTGTTTGTGTCCATCTGACTAATGGGTCTATTTTAGCTCTGTTTTGGTTCCACCACCCCTAAGGAAAAATATCGCCTCTTTAGCTGTTAAAGCTCCACTGAGTTTTCATCGCCATGTTGTATTGGCGTGAGAGTGTCCAATTGGTTGGCCTTTATTGTTAAAACAGCGGCTGTTACAAACATGCTGGTGAGAGTGAAACTGCCGGGACCAAACCAACAGAGCTGAGTATAGCGGTACAGGTTCCTCTTTGATTTTGGTGAATGAACATCCCATCGTTTCTCTGAGGACAGACACACTGACACTTGGGATAAGCTGAGCTATTGAAGAACACATTTTAGTGATGATTTAATGCAGTAGAAATATGGAAGAGGAAAAGAGAGAAAAAAGAGGCTGAAGGAGGTGATCAAGAAACAGACAGGATTGAGGAGGGGAGGAGAGGTCAGCTGGTCAGATTTGAGTGTCAGACCAAAAGCCCAGGCTGAAACATGAAGCATGAGGCCCTGACTCCGCTGTAATCCCTCAACACACACCACCGGCCACACCTGGTACATAGTACATGTGCTGTGTGTCAGTTGGATGTTTCTTCATTCTAAAATCATCACTTCTGGAGTGAATTTTCAGGAGGGAAATTAATAAGAAAAAATGTACGACTGTCATTCTTTGACGGTTGCTGCTTGGACTGAAGTAATTTCATAGAAACGAATTCACAGACCTCAAGTTATTGATACAAGTATGTGTGTGATCACCAAGTGCGCTTTGAGCTTTTGTCTTGATTGAGAGCTATATCCATTTTTCGATAATACACACCTCTAGTAACTAAGCAGTGCACTGCTCTCCAGTTTTATAATCTCCTGTTTAAAGCCTGATAGATTAGCAGTAATTTCAACCTCAATCCCAGTATGCATTTAATATTTGATCGCCGCCCTCCTCTTGCTGGTTATCAGTTTCTACAGCCCCTGACGGATGGATATTAAAGTCAATTATAAAAACCCTTAATTCATCCAGCAGGTGGAGTTTAACCTTTCCACTCTGTATTTCACTGAAATACAGGTTAAAGTTTGACAAAAAAAAATGGTGTGTGTACGATCTCTTCCACTACTTCTACCCGACATGGCAGACTTAATTAAATCAGTTGCAGTTAGGTTCACCTTGAAACATATGGCAAAAGCGTTGTTAGTGGTCTATGTTCACCACAAAATAAATCAAATAAATAGTATCCATAGCAGTGTTTGAATATTTCTGACGCACATGACTACAGACTTGTCAACATGTTGTTTTGTTGGACTGAGTTGCCTAACCTGCAGGTTAATGAATCTTTTTGCGGCAGGTTGTTAGGTCAAATCATTTTAATCTGGTGATGCCTCGGCTAAACTCCTGTAATCTCTGTCACTTCATTTATCTCAGACAAAGAGGTCAGAGGTGTGTTCAGTGAGGATGCATGAGATTGATTCTTCTCAGTATAATGTAGTGAGTAGGGCACTATATGTACTTGTGCACAGCCTGAGTGTAATTGCATTTGTTGTGCCGACAAACAAAAGTTCAAATAATGAAATTGGCCAAGTATAGTTTAATCTGGCTCTACGCCTGTATTTCAGCAGAGCAGTACAAAGGGCGTGGTTTAAATTAGGATTGTACATTATTAAAAGTGTCAGTGCTCTCTAATTCAGGCAGAGACCAAGTTCTACATTAATCAAACCAAGTAATCTGCTTTACACCATCACACACACACACACACACACACACACCAACGTCTTGACCAGATAAAGCAGCTCTATCAATCCTCCTGCAGAGGTTTGTAACACTTGTTTCTGGTGACGACTGAGTCACTTGTTCTGTTAACCCCTTGCTACTTCACAACCGCCTTCTTTGGCGAGAAAGCAGCCGCCATTTGTTATCTGATACACTGAATATGTCAGCAGAGAAGAGGCAGCAGCATGGTTTTGCGGTGGTACCCAGCAGCACGCTGAACCAAGATCAGCCCGAACTTCTGTTAACATGTAGAGTACAGAGGAGATGGGTTTTTAAAGGGAGCACTTTCTACACTTGAACACACTCCTAGTTGTGTGTTTGAGAGAAGCTCTTACAGTTTCTGATAACATCTACCTCTTGTCTGAAGCACGCTGGCTGAATGCACTTACTGTAAATCTCTTGGGCAGTGTATTTACTTTAGGTGCAGGGATGCTTTAAACTAGTGCCTCGACACCTGTTGTTGCTCTCATGTAACTTCAGGAGCAGGTTCAATTTCAACTGAGTGGGATAGTCAGTGGCTTAAACTGTCAAATCAGGCCCAGAAAGGTCAGATAAAGCTGAACTGTAGATCAGTTAAAGAGAATGCAGAAGTCATTAAACCAGCGTTCATCTCGCTATCCAGCCAGGAAAGTGGTGTGTTTGTTACAGCAACAGCACTTTCCTGCTGCAGAAGGAAAAGGAGACTATGGGTAGTCATATAATTAAGGGTTGTGTTTTAGTCTGCGGTAATTATTGATTGATAGATTTTGTTTTCTGTCCGTGAAAACCTTTAACTGCTCTTTTGTACTGGATTGTGTGGCGTAAAATACTTCTCACAAGAGACAGGAGCGAAGCACTCACAACGTTGGTTCCAGGAGACATTTTAAACCAGCTGGACAGTTTGAGGTCCTACTGAGGAGCCTTTGGACCCAGAGCAGAAAAGAAATTATTTTTGGTTAATGTATTATCTGCCATCTCCACACCTGTGAAAGTACTTCATAACAAAAACAACTTCAAAAAAAATAATTAATGTGAATTATCTGCATGAAAAAAATAATCGGTGAAAAGACCTTAAGCTGATTATTTTACATGATTAACCAAATGCCATTGTCAGAAAATATCAGAAAATCCTTTTGTCCAAGTTCCAAAGATGTTCAGTGTACAATGACATGAAAACACAAACTTTGCAGTACCCCTCGTATTTGAGAAGGTTGCAACTAGATGACTTATCAGTCCAGTAATCAGAGTCGATTATCAGAAGATTAATTGTCTCAGCTCTACTGAAAGTCAGTCCAACAAATGCAAACTCAGAACCTTTCTCCACCTTTATACCTAACAACGCTACAAGGTGACACTTACTTGTTTTTTGACACTCTCTCTGTCTTTCTAACAGGGCCCTGTACACACACGAGGATGACACTAATGATTTTGACACTTACAGCATCAGGATAAGGAGTCCATGCTTTTCATCCACCAGTCCAAGACTTTAATTCTCAACGCTATAGATGTCACTGTTGTAAAGAATATACGCTTATCACAGCAATGGTGTGAAAATGGTTTTAATTTGCTGCTGTAGCTAAAATTGATGAGCTCTGCAGGTTCTAAGGCTGCTTAGGGCGAAAAAATAAGTATCATGTTTGTTTCACCCTGATTGTAACCGTTTATCAGAGAGCTGGAGTCATTATTACTGCAGTTAATGACGCCGCTGTATGATCATTATAGTCAATGAGACTCATTTGATGAAGACACATGCAGGTGCGTTTCTCACGCTTATATAACATCATTGCATTATATGTGTTGTGGTGGCAGGCGATTAATCTGAGATGTTTATCTGAGCTACAAACAAATCTGTTCAAGGTATTTCTAGGACACAAATAGAATTATAATCAGATATTTTCACAGTAAAATTGATGATTGTAATGCACATACTGCAGCCAAACTGGTGATAAAAGAAGTATGTGCTAGATTCCAGTCTAACGATGCCTTGTAAGAGAGCTGTGAAGTGAGAGGAAGGAAAACAACATGTTGCCATGGTTACTGAAGTCTCGAAACTGTTATACATCTGAAAGATTTAAACTGTTGAATGCCTTTCTCACAGAGTTGCCAACAGAGTCTGAAACTCTGTGGGATTGGATGTTTCTGATTGAAATGTGCACCTTCAGTTTTAATGATAGAACCTGGGAACATAGAGCCTGGGGAACACAGAATTTTGGGAACATAGACCCTGGGAACACAGGATTCTGGGAGATATATATAGAGTTAGGGGAACAAAGGATATTTTGTCATGTCTCATCATAGCTACATAGCAAATCTTTGGGGAAACAGGATCCTGGAACATAGGAAGGACTTCTGTGTTTGCTTTCATGAGCATAATTGTGTTCAGTGTAACTCCATGAAACATGATATCGGGCAGAAGTCACACAAAATCCTGCAAAAAGTTAATGAAACAAGTTGCTCAGGAACTGCTTGGGGCACTTAGTTAAGGTCAGAACCAGATCATGGTTATGGCTAATAACACTGTGGATAAGCAATAGGAATTAGTGAGGTCGTTAAGTAAAACAAAAGAAAACATTGACTTGGAAGAGGATTCCTGCTGAAGTGTGCAAATTCCTTTTACTGGACCCATCCTCGTCTACCCTGTCGGGACTTTGTTGCCCAGCCGTAAAACAGATGTTGTTTCGATCACTTTGCTGAAACGACTGCTGTTCTTAAATCAAAACTCTATTCTCCACACTATACTCTAATACAAAGATACAGCTACACACGAAAACTGGGTAAAAAATTTTAGAACAAGCACAGCGATATATCTTTTCTGTAACATTAAGCTCCACTGCTAAGAAAAAAAACGAATAATGCCATCATTAGACACGCCTTATTTTAACATGGTGGATTTTGGCCAAGCAGTTGGACCTGCCTCGTGGTTTCCACTTTTGATTTGGTTTTAATGAGAATCGCAGCTTATCTCTGTGAGCCCACGTAATCACCACGCCACAAGCTCTGAATATAAAATGCTGATCACATGAGAGGAATAAACTGAGCTACTAAAGTGAAGTGTCTGATCACTGATGCTGGCTGCATGATGAAGAGCCACTTCTGGCAGCCGTGGGTTGTAGTTGCCTTCGTCTCGCAGCGACGCGACACGTGAATATTTGCAGCGATTTGGAGAGGAAAACACAGTTTGTTCATCTGCACTGTAAACCTCAGAGGAATGGGTTCTGCTCTCTCACATCACAAACTAGTAGGTCAGCAGTTGTGTTTGTGTGTTTGTGTGTGTGTGTGGTGCATTCAAGTGTGTGTAGATCTGTAGACATCTGAGATATGTGGAGAATGATCATAAACTGAAGGACAAACTAGCAGCTGATCTGCCCCAAATTCAAAATATTGTTATGATAAGAAAAACTTTATGCGGCCAAGCATCATGTTTTATATATAATCTTCAAAGAAACCATAGTAACTATGCATGTCAAATAAATGACAGTAGGAGTGGCCGACAAGCCAATTTCTGCCAAGGTCTGAATCAGAGAACGACTGTCATCCAGCCATATGAAACCAATTGATTCATCTATCATTCACATGATTTTTTTGATTTTTTTTGTGTTTCAAATGGTCACCATGTCAGAAGAGATCATAGTTCTGGCAGCATCTTGGTCGGGAGACTGGCACCATGTTTAACCCTGACCAATCCTCATCTGTCAAATCTTCATGTGTCATTGTGGAGAAGTCAAGAAATTGTAAACAGTGTTAAGAGCATGCCAAATCAACAGGTTATAAGGTGTTATATCTGGGTTCAAAATAATTAAAATAAATAATGACACCAGCACCACTGTATTAGCACTAGGAATCTGATTTATTGCAACAGTTTGTCTTTGCGTAACAAGTTCAAATGTTCTAGACAGGACGGTTATTTTTGTGATTGTTTACCATGTTTTCTGGATGCAGAGCCAGAAGCAGATTAAAAACAATTTTTATATAGGCCAATATTTAGAGGATTGTGCAGTCTAAGCAGCAGAACAGCTATAGAACTACATTGTGTTTCTAGTTTCACCCCTTCTTTTCGATTAATTTGTTATTCTCTCACCAGTTTTACCGGTGGCCCAGAGGAACAGTTGTCCCTGGTAGAGGACAAGTCCAACAGAAGCATTAAAACCAGACGTGATCAGTGCTGTAGAAATACAAAGTCTTGTTCTGTGGTGCAGGAGGCGGCCTGGCGGAGATCACACTGACCTGACAGCGGCAGGTGATGTACGGCTTGCAGTTCGCGAGCCCACCGCCGCCTGCCACGATACATCCTCATCAACTGGGTGAGTCACTGGGTCGGGGGTTGGGGGCAGGGTGAGGCAGATGGGAGGCTGGACGCGACAACGCCACACTCTGGGCTACACACACACACACACACACACACACACATACACACTGAATGTCTCAAGGGTATAAAAGGAGAATATCGAGTCATTATGGGTCACCCAATATTTTGAATGAAATATGATCTAATAAGGTCACACTAGCTTTTTGTCATCCAATCACGGAGCTGCAGCCCAGCAGCTGGACCGCAGCGTGGAAGAAGTAGTTTAGAGCCGCAGGTGAGATGCGTTGGGATGCTGCCACCAAGGTGTAGCAGGTTAGCACACACTTGTGTGCCACCTGCAGGCAATGATGTTACACCGCAGTAGCAACGGGCAGAAATTAAAGGAAAAGCTCATCTAGCTTCAGAAAGTTTGCGAAGTGGTACATTCATGAGAATTAATGGTAATATATGGAATTAACAGGAAATTTGGTAATTATATGTATCAAGTATACAATTGACTTGAATTGTAGTTGATAAACACTTACTGCAAACAAGATGAGGTGATAGTTAAATTTGTAATTGACAAGGTTTTAGTTTTATTTCCCCAAAGTAGTTTTTCTGCTTCTTCATAAGTGTCAGGTGACCGACAAGGATACAGTACAACAAAACACTGATTTGGAGAATGCATTAACTTAAAAATGAGGTAAAAGAGACAGTTTATTCACAGTTTGACTCTGCTGTTCATTGAACAATATTTGATGGTGGCTTTTAAGAGAGCGAACTCCCCAAAAGAAGTTTGAGCCTGATGTTGTAGTGGGTGGGTTACAGGGATGGAAATGAAGAGGAAAAGTGTTGAGTCACCACACAAGTAAAAGAGCCCAAAGAAATTTGTCCAAGCCATTTACCTAGATGAAAAGGAAATGTAATAGAGAAATGAATAATTTGTAATGTTTGAGCTTCATTTATTCGGAGTGGGAGAGTCTCTGGATATGTGTTTTAAGATATTTAAACACAGACCAGTCTGCCTGAGAGCCTTAAGATGAATGTTTTACTTTATGAACCCACCGGTAGGGGCACTCTGAGCAAGTATAATGACAAGAGGCAGAGAGGAGAGAAAGGTGGAATGAAAAGCCCTATCTGCTGAGATTTTATATAATTACTAATTAGTTTCACTCATTTTGCTGATGGAGGGTAATTGCTGCCTGGATTATTACTGGCACAGTGTTTCTGGAAATTTTTTCTGCCTGTTGCCTAGAAATTTTTATATTTTATTTACATAAACAAATCCAAAAGCAAAATATGTTTTGTGGGAAATTATCACAATAAACTACATGGAGTTTGTGACCTTGTATTTTTTCGTTATCAGCTCACACCTTCAAACTGACTGGAGGTCTAATCAGACAGAGTGTCAAACCCACCTGTGTGGGGGCAGCTGATTGATTTGTTGCTACAGGACTCAGATGCAACCTGCTCTCTTGTTTCAAAGTTTTGCCCTTTGCACGCCCACCCTGACCACCAATAACCGTAGCCTTCCACCTGTGACCATAATCCAGTCTGGGATTATGTTTTAGAGACAGGCTGAATTAAAAGGAGAAGAGATCTGGAAGACTGCAGTGACTGGAGACTCAGAGAGAAAGAACAGACAGACGGTGGTTAATGAGACTGAAGCGAGCCAGAGGAGTCCACTGGTAATGTGTAACACAGCAACACTAACAGCCAAAAGAGCACCACCAGACCCGGCAACTGGCCAAACTAGGCCAGACTGTGCCAAATATACTAAATGCATCAAAATGTACTTTGGATATACAAAACCCTTTTTATAAATGAACCACATCCTTTAAATATATGCAAAACATTCAACGTCTGTCTTTTCTTCAGCTGATACTGACAGATAAAGAGGTGAAATTTCGCTATTGAGAGATAAATTGCAGTAAATTCAGATGAGATGAGGCCGCTTTTCCTGTGTCTCTTCCGTGTGTAATTGCTACTTATTGCATTTGCATTGTGTTGGTTTGAAAAGAGCCAGATTACAGTAATTGAAGATGACCAGCCGAACAAAGGCCCTAATGAGACCAAACAAAGAGGGGAAATTGTCCTCGAGTTTGGAACATTTGGAGAAAAGAAGGAGTCATTTTGATTTACTTATTCAGGCTCCTCTCTCTCCCCTCCTGTTTTGTGGTTTTATTTATTTTGTTCACACTTCCCCTGCACCTCTCGCCCTCTCAGGTGGGGAAGACGGCCGGATGCCAGGGAAGTGTCGTTAGCCACGCTGCCACCATCGCTGACTTCTTCCAGTCAGACCAATCCATGGTACTTTTTATATTTTCCTAATGTTAAACAACATGAAGTACAAACTGATCAGTTCATTGGGATCAACCTTTATTTTCCTGTTTGTTTTTTTAGAATCTTATTACAATTTCCTGTAAGAGGTTGATAAACGTATTGAGGACGATGCTGACTTTTATGATTTGGTCCTTGAAAAGAAAAACACCAGTGACAAAAAAGAGGAAATGGGTCTGTAACTTAGCTGCAGTTTAAAGGATAAGTCCAGTATTTTTAAACCTGGGTTTTATTTTCCCATGTTTTGGATGGAAGTAATCGATAGGGACAAAAACCACAAACAGCTGCTGCAATGTAATCGAATGGGCAACTGTCCACGTCAGAGTACGTCCACTACAGTGCTTGTTTTTGCCACTGACTCAGATTGTTATTTTAAGTGTCTGACAACATTATGGATAGGATTCCTACACAGAGCTTTTTGTTTAACCAGAAACATCTCTATATATCACTACCAGACTCCATTGACAAAAACAGGAATTATACTGAGCAGAACACAGGAGCTGCTGGAATACCACTGCCTCCATCTGCTAGTGTGTTTGTGGTTTATTGAGTGGTACTTTTACTTATATAAAGATCTCACTACTTTTCCACCACCGAAAGTCACACAATACACAACCAACAGGTGGAGGCAGTGGTATTCCAGCAGCTCCTGTTTTTCTGCTTGGTAAAATTCCTGTTTTTGTCAATGAAGTCTGGTAGTGATATATCACGATGTTTCAAAAAAGATCTGAAAAACTGGTGAATTCAATCAATTCATAGAAAACACATGTGAGTTAACGCAGCAGCAGAAAATGAAGCTGATGTGATCGTGTTTGTTTCATAATCTGCTTCAGGATTTTTTTGTGTTTTTTTTTTTGGTAAATTGAGTCACGTACAGAACGTTTGAATACTCGTCTGTTTTCATCCAACTTCTTTGGAAAAAGAAGCTACAGCACATTAAACCCGTAGGAGGATCAAAGAGGGGGAACAACTGTGTGTGTGTGTGTGTGTGTGTGTGTGTGTGTATGTTACAGTGCATGACTAATACCACCACTTTTTAAAGTAATCTCTCTGTGCTGAGAGCTCTGAGCTGAATGACAATCCTCTCACTCACCAAGCATGTGTGTGTGTGCGTGTGTGTGTGTGTGTGGGTTACAGTGAATACACACCAGTGTGTTCACACCTGTACACCTGGCTGAGTGTGTATTTTTGGATTTGTAGAGTAGATAAAAAGATCGAGATTGAAGCAGAGGTGACGTTTTATTTAGATTTTTTTCCATAACCGCCAAAGTCTGTGTGTGTGTGTGTGTGTGTGTGTGTGTGTGTGTGTGTGTGTGTGTGTGTGTGTGTGTGTGTGTTGAAGTGTCATTATTCTAAGTGGCAGTTCTGTCTCCCACACAGCCTCGACTTCATCACACCGACAGGGTTTTCAATGACCCTTTTTGGGATACACACACACGCATCCTTGCACAGCCATCTTTGTGGTGTGCTGCCATTATTGGTGGTGCCATTACTAACATAGTGGATTCCCTAGCTCCTTATCTTAATCTTAAAACCAAATGTTATCCATCATCAAATATTATTTGCCATTTGTCCCATTTTTAAAGTTCCAAGATCAAAACTTCATAAAAGCATAATTTGTACTGGATCTCCTTCTCTGTGTCAAAATGGTGACCCTTCAGCTTGACTTTCATTTTGGAGAAGAAGTAGTCGTCGCTGGGGAGCCAAATCTAGCCAGTAGGGTGGGGCGCAACAATTGTGTTGGAGTGGCCAAAAAACCACTGGCTACTCACCACGAGAGGTGAAGGGTTGGTTTTGCCACCTAGAGGGGCACTCAGCCATTTGGAGCTTCCACTTTATCCACAAATTATTTTGTAAAAAACTGAATTTGACTGGTTTATTTTTGAGTTTAAGTCATTATGAGGTTTGGATGACAGAGTTAACATCCTGTCCCGGATAAAATAATTTAAAGCTAAAGCTAACTGTTTGCCCCAGTTTGGGTCGTTTGTGCAGAAACATCCTCCCTCAGACGGCTCTGAACGGTGCAGTAGAACTCGGGCCCTTCAAGCCTAATGCACCGTCTTCGGTCTTGGAGACTGTTGCTCTTCTGTTGCGAAGACTGCTGTTTGGTCTCTGGGTCGTAGCCGTAGATCAAACTCCCGTCACCAATGACGATCCTCGACATGAAGGGTCGTCCTGGGTCTGTTGACGGAGATCCTTTCTCTTACCATGCTACACTCTGTTTGTTTGCAACAGTAACAGTCTTGGAACTTAACGATCGCACCTCATGATCACATCATCATGCTAAATAATTATAATCTATTATGAGACTTGCATTAAAGAATCAGAATCAGAAATGGTGAACTCAAATTGTGAGGTTTCTCTTTGCCTCTCTAGGGGGTGGAGGTCATTGTCAACGCCAGCAGTCTGGACGACATCGACCCGTCAGCCATCGGACAGCGGCTCACCAACGGGACAGCGGCAGTGGCGAGTCCAGTCCTCAGCCGCCTGAGGACCCGAGACGAAGAACACGGAGACGTGGTATGAACAGACACACACATTATCTCCCTACAATAAAGTAATCAGTGTTTTGAAATACAGTTTAATTTTCTTCTTCCCCTTCAGTGTTCACTTTAATAATATTTCAGTTGGATCTAGACCAAACATGGATTAATCTGCCGCTGAAAATAGTCCCAAACGAATGCATTATTTGCTCCTGTAAAAACTACAGTGGCCAGCTTTTTATAGTAAATTTCTGAGCCTTTAAAAAAAAATTTAACTACACATTTGAGAGGTGTTTTTAGAAATGTACATCTTCAGTAGGAACCAATGAGCTCAGAGTTGAGAGCCATGGATTTGGGTTGTCTGTCCATTCATCTGTCTCATTCTATATATATAGATATATCTCAGTAACGCCGGGGGAATTTCTTCAAATTTGGTGCAACAGTTCACTTGGATTAACTGATTAGATTTTGGTAGTTAAAGGTCTGAAAACTGCAGGCGCACTAGTTGGCAGAGGCATACAACAGCGAGGCTGTAAATCTAGGTTACCATATTTTGGGATCACATACAGTATATTCTGTCGGCTTGTTCCAGCTTTTTGTTTTCTTTCTCTTTTCCAAAGATTCAGGCAATCATACCTGATATCTTCTGACACTTTAGGACCTTCAGAAGAATTTAGAATAAAGTGTAACAAGCTGCCAACACAAACAACAACTCATTGAACCTCAGTGAAGAGGTTCGGCTGCTGTGAAACTCGAATTAAAACTTGTTCACGACAAGGACATGATACAGTGAGTTTTTAAGATGGGGAAGAACTTTAAATCACAAGCCAGTGTCTCATAGGGGGAAACAGTAAGTACAGCTCCCACATCTCACCTGTATAGGTCAACTAAATCTCTTCACTTAAGCCTTTAACAAGCTATGACTTTCCTGATACAGACACTTTGCTTCACACTTATGCACCGCTGCACTTCTTCTTTTAAAACGTCTCTTTCTCTCTTTCTCATTATGTGTTGTTACTTTCTTTCTACCGATGCAGGGCACAGTGTACCAGAAGACCAATGCAGAGGTGGAGATGAAGAAAATCAATAGAGAGGAGTTTTGGGAGCAGGCCAAGGTACGTGTGGAATACAAAAGAACAAGAAAAGAAGGGAGGGAGTGGAGGAAAATTAAGATGGTTGAAATCAAGAAAAAGAGAAGAGGCAGGAGGAATAGGATGGAATGGAGGAAGGAAAGTATGAGTGAGACGAGGGAAGTGACAGAGTTGAGAATAATTCAGTTTTATTACAACTTAGGTCTTATTTTTACTTTTTTACCACTTTATTCTTTGTTACTTTGTTCATCAAGTCAAAGTTGAAGCATAGTAACGTCAAAGTTTTCCCAGATCTTTGTTTATTAACATGCTATTTTTACATCAATGAATAATTAACTAAAGTATGAAAACTGTAATAAACCAGGATTCTCCTCCCAGGACTTCATCTACCTTTGATTTACCTCAAGACAGTTGTTAATAATAGATCATATAAAGAATATAAATTTATTACCCATCAACCTTTTTTTATTCTCAGTGGCCAAATAAGCTCATTTATTTTCTTAGTAATAATTCAGTGAGAAGCTCCACACCACTCTCTGTCTGTACTCTAACTTTCAAATGGATCTTCATTTTATCTTAATTTATTTAGTGTTTTAGTTTTATATTTGTTTTGTTTCATTGCAGTTTATATTTTATTGCTGATTCAACTTAATTATAGTTTTTCCCCTTTGTCACATACCAACATGGATTTTGTTGAATTTCTGGGGCAAATGTCCAAATATATTTTGTATATCACCTCTCTTTTTTGTCTGGGGCAATGTGGGTATTTTTATGTTTAAATAATTATGTAAATCGATTGTGATGTTTGTATGACCTGAAAAAAATTGTATGATAAATGTTAAGATACTGGAAAGACTGAAAACATGGGGATAATATTAACAAAATCCACCTCGAAAGTTCACCTCTATTGTCACTTAAAATAAAATAGATACAGTTAGCTCATTAATTAGTTTAGCAGGTGCTGGTAGTTTTTTAACCTTTGGATAGAACCAGGCTATCCGTTTCCACCTGTTTTCAGTCTTTATGCTAAGCTAAGCTAAGCAGCTACTGGCTGTAGCTTCACATTTACTGTATAGAAGCATTTAATAATAATATTTCCCACTATGTTGAACTATTCCTTTAAATCTGAATCCTCTTGAATAAAGTGTGGTGTAAATGTAAATCCCAGTTATCGAGTTTAGAGTGCAGTGAAAGTGAGGGACAAAGTCAAATGTTGTTGTGTCCTCCAGCTGTGTTGCTCTCGGCTCATTCAGACTAAATACAGAATGACAGCAGGCTTCATCCAGCTGCAGGGTGTTCACTCGATTTACCCTTCACAGCTTCAGAATCTCTAAATCCAGATCAGCATCAGATCTGGATTGATCGATTACTCAATCAACAGATATTTAACCAGCAAAAATGACCAAAAATTCTTTGTCTCTCGGCTTCGTAAATGTGACAGTTTTCTACTTTTCTTCTGTAGCACCAGAACATTTCAGCTCCTACATATGTCTTATTTTTGTCTCATGTTTGCATCTTCAGCGTGAGGAGGAGATGAGGAAGGAGGAGGAGAAGAGGAAGGCGGCGGAGGAGCGGCAGCGCTTCGAGGAGGAGCGAATGGAGCTGGAGAGGAAAGAGCAGGAGAACCGAGAGAAGAGGTACCGCGAGAGGGAGAGGCAGATCGAGGAGCACAGGTGAGGATCGTTCAACATCGTACCAATAAATGAAAAAATCTGTTTCAGTAGAAACATCCGCAGAGTGTTCTCAGGGCTTTCCTATCCACTTGTGAAGTTTTGACGTCACAACTTAACAACTTCCTCCTAACGTTAGCCAGCTAGGTTAGCAATGACCATGGCGACAGTGGAGGAGGTTGTAATGGCGTATCTCTTCAAAAAGATGCAAAAGCAGAGGCAGCATTGTAGACAGCAGTGGTCTGCAAGGATATTAAATACATCACGATAGGTGGATGGAGAATTCTTGTGTCTCACTTGAACTGGTAGTTACACTGCCCCCCTGAGATTTCCAGCGGTACTGCTCTGTTTTGTCCGTATCCATAAGCTGTAGAAGACGTCCACAAATATAGACGAAATGAACGTAGAAGAGTACGGACAGAGCACTCTGTCCATATCCATACCTAACGTTGAGCCTTTAAACGAAACAGGGCTTCGTTTCGTAAAACCATCTTAAGACTGTGATAATCAAAAAATCCATCTGATGAACATTCCTAACCTTAACGAGAAGCTCCTACCCACTCAGACAAAGCTAGGAGCTTCCAATGCAGTACTGCTTTATAATCCAGCAGTTAGAATCTTTAAAGCCAATTCTTCGACAAACCAGAACAAAAATCTGAACCCTGGACTGATGTGATCCACGTTCCTGGTCTTAATGAGGACAAAGGATCAGCAGCTTCTAAGCTTCTACAATCAGTCTTGTTTGGGGAAATGGGACCCTGGTTCAGTTTGAGACATGTTCATGTTGCAACCTTGTTATTTTCTGACCATGTTAAACCTTGTTAAATTGCGTGAATTTCTAACTTTAGTGTGGAAAATATCCGTCAAGATCTAGGTCACATTTATACTTGACGTATGATCTAATCAGTGTGTTTGTGTGTGAGCACAGGAAGAAGATGCAGGAGGAGG
The DNA here is from genome assembly GCA_033238685.1 of Lates japonicus. NCBI lineage: Eukaryota > Metazoa > Chordata > Actinopteri > Centropomidae > Lates > Lates japonicus. Next base: position 5,396 of record BRZM01002902.1, on the reverse strand, counting down.
AAGAGGCCAGAGAGAGATTAAGGAACCAGACCACCATAGTAAGTGTCTGTTTGTTATGACGTTCAGCTGCAACATCAACAATCCCAGGTATTCAATTCTTTGTGTTAGAGGTGTTTATGTTTCTAGAAGGTGATGTTTCTGCCCATCAAATTGTCACTTCCCGTCCCAAACGACCGTGAAGACGCCGTTTGCACGCCTCTGGTTTTTGTGCCAGAGTCACGCTGTGACACAAAAATGAAACCAATTTGTCTGACAGTGGGGTTTGTTTTTGAAGAGAGTGATTATACGCTGTGTGTGTGTGATTTGCAAAAAATTTAAAATCTGGCAGTGAGAATATATTCGTCTGTCTGTGTGTGTGTGGTGTGTGGTTTATTTTTACAAGCAGACATAAAACCATTAGGACATCTTGCAATCAGCTGCCTGCTGTCACAGCTGTGATGTTTTCTGCTAAATTTCGGTGCATCTTCATAAACATTCAGCAGATCCTTTGCCTTGCTCAAGGAACTCAAGGCAGTGTTTGTTACTGGGGAACAAAGTGCGAACAAACTAGCAAGTTGTCAACAACTTGGCTGCCTCCCTAAATAATCTGTCAGGGTGAAATTATAATCAAGCTCCGAGGAATCATAATCCTCTCTAAAGGGGCACTAACAAGAGACCTGGGTGACTAACTGCTGCTACACACTCTGTTTCTGTTTGATAAAGCATGAAGCATGGATGGAGCTGGCTCATATGCAGCACATGAAAACCATGTAACCGCTCAGACTCTTGAGCCCAACAGAATTAAATACCACTCGTGGCTGCAGGGGGCGCCGCTGCTCAGCAAAAATTACATTATGTTGCTTTAAACAAAATGAAAGTCTGAGAAAAGAGCACAATATTGAACTGACAGCAAAAAGAGCAGTAGTGGATGAACCCAAGAGGCCTGGACGGCTCAAAGCTTTTAAAAAATGAGCTGAGCTCAACCCAAACCTCAAATCAAAATATCTGTCAGAATATGTGAGGAATTTGCCAAAAAGTCACAGTTTCTCCCTGGTATTGATCTTTGGTCCTGTTCAGTCCGTGGTGTCTGGTGAATGAGTCTCTATCGCCCCTCACTGGCAGTAACCTGTAATCATTCCTTTCAGCTCTAAGAGACAGATTTGTGTTGGGTCATGAGTCCGTGTTTTGTTTTTCCCTCCATTTGCATCTTCATCTGTATTCTTCTCTGCAGGCAGCAGAGCTGAGCATTGAAGACCTCAACCTGGACAAAAAGGAGTCTGAGGTGGAGGTGAGTTAGAAAAATTAGATAGAAAGTAAATAAGTCAGAAGTATTAAAGCAAGGAAAGAATTTTGATTAACAGTTTTGGATCAGACAGTTTCAGCAACTGGAATTATAAGTATTTTATTAACCTTTCACTCAAAATCCTTTATTTTATTGGATCAATCTGGTCATCACAACCATTCAAAAATGACTATTAATGAATATTTACTGTTACTCAGAGGTTCAAACTCAAGGTTTATTAGCCAGAGCAGACAGATGAATTGTGATGTCTTGGCAGATAAACCATTTTTTGGAGTAACTTTGCTCTAATGAAGGATAAAATCTACTACATGTTGAATGTTCTCCTCAGTGAAGATTGCCTGGGATGAAGCTTATTCAGAAATCTTTGGTTCATTAGCAGCTGAATATCAAAGAAACCTAGACATTATGATCCAGAGCTGTTGTTTGGTCTTAATGTATCTGTGTGTTGTGTTGTGTTTGTGCTTCCTAGACAACATTAAGTCCAGTTGCTTTTCGACTTAAATTTCCTTGAGATGTGTGTTTGTGTGTTTTCAGGAGGCGAAGGCCATCATCGCTCAGCGGTCAGGAAACCCTCGAGAGTTCTTCAAGCAGAAGGAGAGAGCCATGACCATCAGTGTCGACACCTCGCCTGTCTCCATCCACAGGACCGGTAAACACTTTAAAACTCACTCCAGGATTAAGTTCATTTTAATGTACAGCTAGAAAAACACTAAATATATTTTTTTACTTATAGAAGGTTCAGTAACAAAACCAGAGGTGGTTTATTTGGATCAGGGTCTTGTTTGATGGAATGAAAGGGTTCGAGGAAAGAGATTAAAGAGGAGGGTTGAATATCGAGGGGATGAACGGGGTCGGGGTCTGTCTGTAGAACCAGAACTTAAACATCTCAGAGGTTTTTGATCATGAAAGATATGTGAGTTCTGCAAACATTCACAACCTGAAGGAGTCTGTTCTGTAAAACCACTTGACGATCTCTGTTCTCACAGTTGGACGGATGCTGCTGTCAAATTTGGACCATTTGAGCTTTTTTCTGTGATTTTTCTTTGCCTCTTTATATCATTGTATGTTGTTTGTCTGCAGTGTTTCAGTGTTTGTCACAACCCTGCTTCAAACAGAGATTTGTAGTCTCAGTGGCGAGGATGTATTTTACACTGGGTATGAGGAGAACAAGCCCCACACTCTGCAAAATCCTGTGTTTTTTAGCATACATATAAGTCGTTCTGTACACTTCAAGTGTCGCTGGAGTTTTAATCTCTCAGACTCCTTTTCCTTGCACCATGGAAGTTGGTGAACTTGTGCCGGAAATCACGACTCTAAAAGAATTTCTGCTCCACTTATTTTATCTCCCAGTTGTTACAACAGACAATAAAATTCCCCATCATTATATTACAAATCTGTGCACAGTGATTTGGTGTCTGATAAACCTTTAAACTCATGGATCTGTTACTTGTATTTTTGAACACAAAGGTGTGTTTGGTCTGAACGTCTGATAACTCTCTAATTGTCTGAGACTGTTTGATCTGAGGGGAAGGTTTGCAGACGCCTGAAAAAGTACTTCAACCTTTTTGTTCATGTTTTTTAGTGAAAAAGCATCTCAGCAGTCAAAGATGAGACAGTAAAAGCCCAGTTCTCTTCATAATAGAGGTGCAACCACACCATTATCTGTCATTATGATGAAACAAAATGTGGGTTTTAGTGATGATACATGGGATTTTACTTTTTTTTTTTTTTTTTTTGGACTACACGAGAACAGTTTCCATCACATTGTCTTGTTTGCTAACAAGCAGAGAAGCTGAGAGATTTGTGTCGTCAAACTTGGACTTAAAATATTTTTTTTACTCTGGGATTTAATATTCAGAAGCAATTTATTTTCTGCTTCAGAGAGAGAGAAACAGAAGTTAAACATCGGAGGATAAAAACCAACAAACTCCGTCAGCGTTTCCTTTCTGCCTAACTGCATGCTCTCTACAGTCAGTGTGTTTACAGCCACATTAACCACTTTTCTTCCTTTCTTTCTCTCTCTCCTTTATTTCTCTCTCTTTCTCTTTGCCTTGCCTTGATTTTCTTCTCTACATTTGTGTTCACCTTCCTCATACGTTCTCTCTCTTTTCACTCACTTCTTTCTTCCTTCTCTCTCTCTCTTTCTCCATCTTGTCCCACAATCCTTTTCTGCTTCTCGCCGTTTCCTCTGGGGCTAAAACTTCTTTTACCTTGACTCTGACCTCTCCTGTCTCCTTTCTGTCTCTCTCCCTCTCTTTATTTTGTCGTCTGTTTTGTCTCCCCGTCTCGTCCATCTTCCTCACATCTCTCTGTCCTGGTGCGTCGCTTCGTGTCCTTGTCATATTGTACGTCTGTGTGCGTGTGTGTGTTTGTTTGTATCTTTCGTGTTCGGGTGTGTGGCTTTGTTTTGTTGTCCTGACCGCCAGGCCGTTTGGACAGCCCATTCTTGAGGCAGCAGCACAGTCCCAGCAGCCCCAGTCCGACTCCCCCGCCCCGGGGCGCGTCGCCCCTCCGCACCCCACCTCCACATGCACGGACGCAGCCCGCTGCTGCAGCCGGTAGGTACAGCACATAACCGATAAACAGCAGAAGAAGAAGAAGAAGAAATAAGGAGGAGAGACAGACGGACATTCGAACACCTCTCCCTCCTAGACATTAATCCCCTCCTCAAACATGGATGCTGCAGATAACAAAGATGAAATGATAGAGGGTGAAACTGCCCGTGAAGTTGAAATATGAGTGATCAACTAGTCTCTCAAGATAGTTGGCTTTTATGAAAGAGTAAGATCCTTTTTGGTTAAACAGAATCAGCTGTTTTATCACCTTGTTCAAAGACTCCATAGAGAAAAACAGTAATTTTACCTTGCAGAAAACAGGAGATGTTGGTCTACCACTGCCTCAATCTGTTTGTTTGTGTTGTTGTGTGGTACTTTAACTTTTGTAAAGGATCTGATTACTTCTTCCATCGCTGAAAGTCACACATAACACAAACAAACAGATGGAGGCAGTGGTATTCCTGTTTTTGTCATTGGAGTCTGGGTAGTGATATACAGCAATGTTTCTAGTTAAACAAAAAGGGTCTTACTCTCTAATAAAAAGCTCTATCTCTGTACGAATCCTTTCCACAATGTTGTCAGACTCTTACAACAACAATCTGAGCCTGTCTCTGGCAAAAATTAGCATGTAAGTGTACATGGATGTACATTGAAATGGACAATTCCATATTTGTTCACATTGCAGTAGCTGTTAAGCACAGATTCAAAACTCCTTGAGTTATCCTTTTAAGTGGGAACACCAAGAAATTTGCTACCATCTGTCTTGAGAGACCAAATGCATTTTCATCGTCTCAGTTTCTATCAGTTCATTTTCATCATCCAGTCCACGTAGTACACACACACTCCTTCACTCCCCTCACATCTGCGTACCAACCCTAAACACACCGCACCAACCCCCTTACCGATCTCACATCCTCAACCCTGCCCACCACTCCCTGAACAACTGAACAACAGCTTTGATCTGACTTCTTCATTTCATTATTTTAAGTAGTTGACTCTCGAATTTGAAGTGATTTATGTTGATAATATCCAATGTGCAGAGCCAAACCAGACAAAATGTCCTTTGCGTGTAATGTTAGCATGGTTGCTAGCAGTGTCAGTACTGTTTTCTACCTACAGTAAAACATTAAAATATCTTTTACCTATTTTGAGTATTAAATTATCAATTTTTGTTGTTGTTAACCCGAGGTGGTCACTATCAAACGCACCTTCCTTTTACCTTTGCACTCTCAACCTTCCTTGCTAATAAACTAACAAGCTAACACTTAAATTAGCATCTCACTAATGTAAGTAATAAAATATCCTTTATGGCTGTGAACCATAAAGCTGTTTGCTGGTTTGTGTGGTAGATGTTGAGTCTGTCGTCCCCCTTCAGTCTTCATCCTTTAGATGTCGTCCAGTCAGCTGCTGATGTTGAATTATTGTTGTGAATGTCTCTTTTTTTGCTGCTGATGTTGTGGTTTACATCAATTCTCTCAGGGATAAAGAGCTGAAACTTTTAACTAGAATCTCACTGGTGTTTCTTCTGATTCTCAATCTCATGCTTCTGATCCTGGACT
>BRZM01002901.1:0-13658 GCA_033238685.1 Lates japonicus | reverse complement strand
ACTGGTTGCTGACTGATAGTTTCATCGGGCTGAGGAACAAACTCCTGCAACATCTTGAAAGCTGTTTTGCTATGTGTATTTCTGTATTTTAACTGGCTGCAGCTGGGTGAACATTCCACTCTTCTTAGCTGAACAACTTCTCTCCGGAAGCGGCAAACCAGGCCTGGTTTACGTTTCCTCTTTAGCTTTCCTTTTATTTGGTCAGACTGCCATATTCATCAGACACAAAGTCACTGACACTTTTAAGACTTTAACTGAGCAACAATCTGCTTTTATTAGAAACACTCCAGCTATTACTGAGTACAGCTCGCCAGAAATCAAGCACTTGCTAATTTCTCCACCTTTCAGCATTAAAAACTCCTCCAGACAGACACAAAATGACAAAATTTAGTCAGTCTAAAGATGTGTAAAAACATAACATAAATACAGGAACACCTGCTGAGATATTTTTAGGTTTATCATGACTGCAGATGAAGAAGAAACAGAACAAGAGCCGGGCAAAATACTGATCAAAGCAATTTCAATACTGTCTGGACCAAAAGGAAAGAAATTACCCTTTTGTTTGCTGCTTATGACCAATACTCTCTAACTGTTTGAGTTAAAATGCTCATAGCAAAGTGATTTGTGGGCGACAATAGAGGCGATCAAGCCAAAAGGTCACCAGATGGAGCCCTCGTTGAACAGTGTGACAGGCGTTTAAGATAAAGACTGAGAAAAGGAGAGAAATGAAACAGCTGAGGACTGGACTTACATATATCAGGTGACATTAAAAATATGATGAAGGAAGCATTTACCTGGGACAGTTCAGTGAGGATTATTCACGTGGTGCAAGGAGCTGCTGTGTCGTGGGAAGAGGAAGAAGAGAGTTGGGAATTGTCTGTAGGTGAGGGGTTGGCCCATTCCCTGATGGGAGTAAATATTACTAGTCAGTAAAGCTAACAGGTCAGCTAGTCCCTGTGTCTGATAAACATGGTGACAAATCACATGTGGAAACATATCCAGAAATAACTTTGTTTATGACTCAACTGGTTTGACTCTCTGGTTCTCCCACAGGACCCAGACAGATCTGCACATGCTTTTAATGATGAGCTTTGTTTGGCCGGAGGTAGTTAGCAGGTTAGAGAATGGTTCTAAAAACCATTTTCAAGGTCTTATTTTGGTTTTCAATCCACACACACACACACACACACACCTATTGTGCATACCACTGGAAGCTGGACTTACTGTATTGTCAGAGAGGCCCGGTGGAGAACGGAGTCAGTGTTCAGGCTGCTGCTCTGTTCTGCCAGTCAATCGCCATCCTGATGTCCTCCACCCATCATCTCTGGCCTTTGGCTGCACACAGACATTGGACTGTAGTAACTTGCTGGGGGAGTTTTGTATCTGAACACCATTTACTATTCTAAACTTTTCAATTCAGCACACAAAACAGAGAGGAAAACATCTTAATCAGTGAATGTGTAAGCTGAATGAAACTAGGTCATACAGTTCAATTTAATTAGAGGACAAACAAACTGTTGCAGAGGTCCTGTGGAGAACAGATCCATTTTTAATGAGGGTTGACCTGTATTAATCTTTAAAACTATTATTCTTAGAAGCACATTAGCCTCTATTCATAATGGAAGACTTGTCCTTTTTGTTTGTTCTTGTCATTTTTACATTTAAAAAGTAAATGCTTCTGTTTTAAAATGGTATCATTATTATACAACAATATGCAGGTTGTGACGATTCCAGTTTGGCTATTATGTGTGTGTTTTACGTGTGTGTTTATGTACCTGGCTGCCACACCACAGATAGCGCTGTCCAAACAAGGTGAAAAGGTAAAGGGACTCCCACTCCTCCTCACTTTCTCTGATCTGCAAACACACACACACATCATCAAACTTACTTATACACTATATTTGATGCATTTTTTCATGATATGTTTTTGGGAGAAACTCTGAATTGCACAAAAATAACCTTGGACAACATAACATTTGAATTCTACCGTGGGCAGATCTCAGCACAGACTGCTGAATCAGCAGTAATTTAATAATCGTGTTTTACTCGGTATGTGCCAACTCCTCAGTGGTAGACCTCAGTAACCCAAATTTGGTGGAACATTTACAGTACATGTATATGACAAAATCTATAACTGCAAAATAAGATGAAGACAAACCATGATCTCAAAGAAAACAATTTAAAACTTTCTGTAGGAAAAATTGCTTGCAGGAAAAAAGAAAAAGAGGAATGATTTGAGAAATTCTTACCGTCATGCCATAGAGGGGCAGCTGTCCATGAACTTTAAACTGGTTGGTTAGGGTCATCCACTCGACTGGTGTACACCAAGATGCTGAACTGAGGTGAAGACAAACAGAAATAAAGTGTAGGTTATATTGTATTTTTGCCATCTCTAATATTATATATACTTTGAAATGGCTGTAAGTCGTACCAGGAAGAACATTCTCTGCTGAAGGCCCTTCCTGAGCTTGCTGAAGGGCAGCCAGGCCTGAAGTAAGCTCCCATATAGAGTCAAACACCCAAACATACTATAAAAATATTACAGCAACAAAGAGACAGCCAAGATACACACATTGCTTGGGGTCGTCAATTTTGCAGGAACTTAGAAGTTAACTGGAAACCCAGATGTTCACCTCTTGCTGCCTGGTTCAGTTCAAAGGCTTGTAAATTAATTCTCTAGAAACCATGAAAACATCACAGCCACTTTACTAAAGCACGAACTGTCCACTCTCCAAAAAGTGGGGCTGGTCTCACCCTCCGGGATAGCGAGATTGTCGATGTCGTCAGATCTTTCTTCAGCTCCCCAGAAGCTTCTGGTTCTCCATCTTCATCATGGTGCCTTGAAGCTGCAGCACCATTCTGAGGGATAAACCGCTTAGGCCGCTGAAGGTGGGAGTGGAGGAAGACGCAATGATGGGTTATAAAAACATGGAAATAGATGTGAAGGAAAAAGCATCCTCTAACCCACAAACACAATTTCTCACACACTCTTTTTGCCTCTACAGTCCCTGAAGTCGTCAGTGGTGGTGGGTAATGTTTGCAGAGCCTCTCCAGGATGAGTTGTAGCAGCAGGCGAAAATGCAGGAGGAAGGATGCTTGAAGGGCAGGTAGCAAACTCTCTGCTGCTCAAAGTCTCGATGACAGAGTCTCCACCTTCCGACTGGACCTGAGGATCAGAGGTGGAGGAGGGAGGCAGAGATAATGGAAGAGGACACGTTGACGTTAGCTTGCTTACACTTTTGTTCTGTATCGTGAACCTACCACAGGCCTGTTCCAGTTCAACCAGGCACTCTGAATGTTTCTGGATGAATCGTCAACTGCTGTAGATGCAAGAGAAAGAAAGAGAGACAGAGGATACAGACAAAAGATTAAAAACACTTCTTCTCACCTTCACATAAGCTGTAATTTCAAAACAACTACAAGGGAGGTGTAGTTACCTCAGACCTCTGAATGTTCTTCTGCAAAATATCACTCCGCTGATAGTCTCCTTAATGGGCGTTGGACCGACCTTCCCTGGGAGAGACAAGAGAGAAAATATAGATTTAATCATGTGCAGTGATGTGGGAGCCACTAGGTGAAGCGCCAGAGCCAAGTTTTCACATGACTGGAAAATCTTGACCAGTTCCCACCATCTCATTCATCTTACCAGTAAGTCCTTGGGCCTTCTCCAAACTCATGGGTATGTGTGTTCAGGTGTGTTGGGGCTCTTGTCTGTCGTTACATAAAATAACAGACAAGATTCCCATAGGAGAACATGAGGACTTGCAGTAGCAAGTACAGTTCCTATGTAAATGCTGTATTAGACTTGGAGGTGACTGCAAATCTTTCCGTGTCACGTTGTTTCTTAGGGTTTAATTTTAAATGGTACACGATGACGTTAAAGTGTTGTTACAGTAAATTTGTTACCGTAGCAAACTTGTTCTAGTAGTTATCTCCTTGTCTCAGGTTAAAGAAATGAATGAGCATGTAGAATCCAAGCCCCTAGATTGTTCTTCTTCCTTCCAGTGTTTTTGTGTCTTGGGTTTAAGTTTGATTGCATGTCATTGTGAAACACAATAAGTTTCAAATTAGAACAGCTGATTGAAACAGCAACTGATACAGAGAAACAAGTAGAGCGAGTTTCTTGTTTCTTTTATCTCAGCCCGCGGTTTACAAAGAACAGCTGCAAATTGGCCCAACACTAATCTGTCTTAAATGCTTCTCATTTTCTGTTGTTTTCTCAACATTTGTAAATTATCTTCCTGCAGTATTTTCAGTATTAGAACTGAGACATTCTGTATGAGCTATGAATGCTGGTAAAAAAGCCACATCAGTTGTTTTCTGTAACAAAACAGACTAAACTATTTCATCTTTTTTTTTCCTGTTTTTATGTTTTCACCTTGTAAAAAGGATACAAATGCCAACTTGAGTTGCAGCTTTTTTGGGTTTAGAGTGAATATATATGATTTGAAGTGTCTATAAATGATGTGATGAATGGCAACTATAGAAATGTAAATAGACTTCTCAGTTTCCTGAATGGGAAATAAACTAAAGCTACTGACCACTGTGCTGCAGCCGCTGCTCCACCTCTTTCAGGAATCCCCAGAAACCTAGGACCGGATCGTAGTTGGCGGAGATCAGGTTCTTGGGGTTGAGAGTCAGGAAACTTCTTCTTTTCCCCACAAAACTTGAAGGACTGTGATGGACACACACACACACAGATAATCAGTTATATGATGCTGTGCCTGACTGTTCAGCTTCAAGATTTATCTCAGACTATTTTTGAGCTGACCATATTTTCCGGCTTCACGATCTCAGAGAAAGAAGGATTTCTTTTTAGCAAAATGCCAAAAATTCCTGCTTTTCTTTGTCTCAATATGATAATAAATTGTATATTTTGGGGTTTTAGACTGTTGATTGTGCCAGTGTTTACTTGAAGACTACACCTGCTTTAGGGAAATTATAATGGGCATTTTTCTGATGTTTTCGTATATTATAGACCAAATGATTATTCAGTTAACTGAGAAATTCTCTGAATAATTTGTATTGAAAATAATTGGTTGCATCCCTAGATGAGGTCAGACGACATTTAGCAACTATTGGGTTAGCAATGAAGTGAATGTAGCTTAAAGAGGGACAATATGAGGAACCACACACACAGAGTACCGATACGATCTCTAACAGAGGTTGGAGGGTCAGGGAATGAGCAGATCTGACCTGAAAGCACAACCCACATTTGTCTGCACCATGAAATCCATCACACACTGATCCTCGCGGTCTGAGTGATCGCCACAACCCTGACACAGAGGTGTTATTGTTCCTTCAGAGTCAGTCACACACGATTATGACAGCTAGTGCAGACACAGGAGGCCGTCCAGCTGTTTCCTGGGTTACAGGGACCTTGCTGGGAGAGGTAAGGGACAGAGAGGAGAGGGAGAAAAAAAAAAAGGGGAAAGAGGGAGAGTGGGAGGGAGGGAAGGTGTGGGGATCTCAATTTCAGTGGTGCCAGCTAAAGAAAATATTTAAGAGGTTTTAAAAGCGCCAGCGCACGCCTTCCTCCTGTTATCAAAGAGGTTGAAACTACTGTTGAGAAGAAAAACAGCTGAGAGGGGAGAAAAAGACACAAAGAGAGGGAATAGATATTATTTTCCTTCTCCACAGCGAGGTCAGAGGTCGTGGTCAGCTTCATGATTTAGAGGATCGGGTTCTGAAAGCAAGGCAGGTGTTGAACTGTGTTTTCTCATTGGTGGTCTTTACTCATTAAACACCCCCTGCCAAGCACTCCCCGTTTGAGTTAGTAACAGGCAGTAAAACAGACAAGAGTAAAGTGGAATCACATAAAAGGGCGAAGACAAAGTTCGACCCACATTACGCTGTAGTATTCATCCCAGGACTCATATCCAGACGCTGTGTTTATAAATGCAGAGGTGTTTGATTTTAGTGGTTTTCTTTAAACTACAGAGCTGGGAGTTATTGGTAGTCTATTTAGTCTTACAGAACAAACAAGATGCAAGTTTGCTGGCTTGGTATGAAGTGGAAATATAACACGTAGAGCTTTCAGCAAAACAAAAGGGTGAAAGTCATTAAATATGCTCACTGCAAAGCTCTCATTTCCATCTGTCATCTGTCCTGCTCTAGAAAATGCTCATAAAGCTCAGACGCTGAGCCTCAGTCTTGAGAGTCGCCCAGTGTTAAATGCAAATAAGAGCCAACTTTCAGGATGGGAAATGAAAGTGCTGATCAGTGTACCAAACGGGTCTAATAACATAATGTGATATTAATGTCACATGACAGAAAAGCGTCACAATATGATTTTGGGGTCATAGTGAAAAAATAAAGACAGACGTTAGCTCTTTGTATTAGTATTTGGCTCCTTTTATGAGACAAACTGAGCTCACTCAATTTTATGCAGTAAAAACACCTCAAACCACATCCTGATTCCAGCCTCAGACTGCACAAAACCAAGTCTCTTGGACTCACTGACCCAACACACACTGGCTTTTAAAAAGACCAATTTTACTCAGGCTTTGAAATAACCAGTTTGACTCACTATTCCAGAAAGAAGGCTTTAAAGAGACCAGATTTGGCTTCGTCTCTCTCTTATGCTATGCACTATTAAAAATTTAGAATGTGTTTACACTTCACAGACAAACCCTGCTCTTAACACAGCTGGCTCATTTTACATCTCTCTCAGCCTCATGAAAACCAATTTCTGTTGCTGTTATCAAATCCCCAGACACTATAGACACTGCAGAGACGCTAGAAACCCCACCTCTGTGATGACCTGCAGGTCTCTTTTGAGGTAGGTCCGCCTGTGGTCAACAGCCCCTTGGCTATGAAGTAGGCCTTTGTCTGTGGGAAACTTCTGGACAGAAAACGAAAAGATGATCGAACTGCTCGTCCATCAATCTATCCATCAATGAATTCCTTGTTTCAATTGAGAACAGCCTGAATTGTTTATCCATTGTAGTGTAGGACTGAATAGACTTAAGGCTATTTCTACTTGAGTTTAGTTAACAAAATATAAGACTTGCTATATATCACCCTTTGCTGTCAAATGTTTCACCCCTCCCTATCTCAGCGCCCACCTTCCTCCTCGCCTCATCCTCATCCTCGTTGCGGACGTATCCTGCTTCAGTGAGTAGCGGTCTGGTGAGCGGCGATAGCTGCCGTCCCTCGGGACTCTGGCCTAGACCCAGGACGCCGGTGCCGCCCACCCCCTCGTCCATTTACCGAGCCGTTCCCGTTAACTACCACATGGGGACTTCCCAGCGGGGAGTCGTCTGAAGCAGGACTTCCTGGGGTAGGAGAGGAAAATAGGAAAATGGAAAAGGGGAGGGAGATAGGGACAGGAATAGAACAAAGAGTGAGATAAGAGAGAAGATGGTAGAGGAGGATAAAGGATGGTGTTAAAGGTAGATTCTATATGAACAATATGAAAACTATTCAACTACTTTCATGAAATTCACTGCCACTGTGTATTCATCTTTCTTATCATTTAATTCTTATGGCGCCATTTTCATTGCTTTCTCAGATAGTTCTGAGTAGAGAAACGGTTTCTAGATGTAGCCTACTGTTTTTCTATTTTGCAGCATTTAAAAGCTCAAGATGTGAACCACTGAGTATGGCAATGAATTTCATGGCTAGACAGTCCTACACAATCAATCTTAAACTATGAGTCAGGACCCAAAATGAGCAGCTGCAATGTTCCAGCAGGTTTCCACATGACAAAAATGCTACGATCCCTTGACTCTGAACAAGACTACATCTACTCTGTTTCTCATCTAAGAAAAGGTTAAACACATTGTAAAAAGAGACAGAAAGATGGAAAAAAAATAAAGATAAATGTTAAGTAGATGGTTAGTAAGGAGCTATGGATTATACAAGTCAGTTTATTTGCAGGATTTTTTTTTTAAAAAAAGGCCATATCTGTGCATTATAAGGGCAAGTGAAAAGACAAATAATGTAGTCGTGCGTATTAAAAAGCTGTCAGCTAATGATTACTCTCATCATTGGTTAATCTCCCAATTAATTTTCAATTAACTGATTCATTGTCTGTTATTGGATGTGTCAGAAAAATGTCCAAGGTGATGTTTTTAAATCTATTAAATCTATTAATTGCTTCAAGCCCTTGTTTAAGGGAGTATTAGGACTGTATTGTGAACACTACAACTGCCTTTCCATTTCCCTTACAACGCACCATGGATATGATAGCTACTATAGCTATAGCTACAAGATAGGCTAGTTGTGACGCCTAAAATCATCTGTTTTTTAATAGCAGTCTGGTCTGGCTGCAACTGTTTGGGAAAATATTATCATCTGGACAGAGGAATAACAAGCTAAACCTACTTTTCACTATAGCTAGAGCCACTACAGAGGTTTACTATGTGGTACTAAGTTGTGACTGTATACTTGCCCAGGTGCAAAGTTTCCAAAGAGTCCACTGTTAAACACCAAACTGGATCATGGGTAAAACCATGGCAACCACTGAGTGCAGATCTGTGACCGGTGCTATAAAAGAACTTACCACACCATACAGAAAACAACTAAAAACTACTACGACAAAAAACACAGGTGAAATGATAACGAGCTAACAGAGGCTAGAAAACAGGAAACACAGACGAATCATGTGCGCACAGTGAACACCAAACAAAACTAAAAAAAATATACTACTCTACAGTCTAACTACCACAACACAAGACATGGGAGGGGTTCACAGTTCAAGCAGGTTGAGGGTATGTGGGTGGGTTTGTGAGGGGTGGGGCAGGGGTAAATTGGACACTGGTTCCCTCCACAGAAAATTCTGGAGCCCCTTTTCTTCGAACATACAACGTCGTTTTTTATTGACACTAGTGCACACAGTCAGTTACAGTGTTAAAAAGAGAGATGAAGGGTAAAGAAAAAAAAGCTCAGAGGAGTCAGAAGAAAAAAAAAACAGTAGGTGTTTTTATGATGAAAATCAAAAAGGACAGGGGCAGGAATACAAAGTGTTACAAGAGTGACAGAAAACCAGTGAGTCAGTGCATCTTCAGGCCATATAGTCAGTGTGCGTTAAGGGAAAAATGGATCACTTCAATGCCTTTCTTTTGTAAAGGAATATAAAGACTTTTTGGCAGTTCTTCAGCTAAACTGGCAGCAGTGCGACCTCTGCATCTCCGGTATGATTTTATGCTTCAGAGATGTTACAAAGCATGTCACTCAACAAACACTGCGTGCTACAGCCTTGGCATGCACCATGGGAAATCAAGTAAATACAGGACATGCAATCTAAAACTGCCATCAATCTGCAAATCAGAAAATTAGAAGAACAGCCATAAAGCCGGTTTATCCCTTAAAAAGAAGTCGGTCAGTCATTAAAAAGTGTGTTATGTAAACAGAAAGAGAAGCACAGATGTGATGCTAGAATGCCAACGTGTACCATTTTAACTAATTTAAAGAAAATAGTTTGATGTTTTGGGAAATATGCCTGTTTATTTATAAGCTCTTGTTGAGAGTTAAAGTGGAAGACTGATACCAGTCGGTGGGGGGATAGCTGATTGGCTTAGCTTAGAATAAGGACTAGAAATGGCAGAAACTGCTAGCCTGGCTCTATCCAAAAGGTAAGAAAATCCCTGTACAATCACAACGTGTCATTTTTACACTTCTGTGCAGATTATACAAACTACATACAACATGTCAATAAGGGAGCCCTAAAAGGTGGATTTTGTTGCCTTTGGATAGAACTAGCCTAGCTGTTTCCAGTCTGCAAGCTAAGCTAAGCTAACCAGCTTCTGGCTGGGGCTGGGACATGAGAGTCTTCTCATCTGGTAAGAAATCAAATATGCACATTTCCCCAAAATGTCCAACTATTGCTTTAAGCAGCCCAATATCATCCAAACACGATCACATCATCACAGTGTGTATATCGCAGAGGAAACTACAATCAGTTTACTTTAACTTTTAAAGTAACTCTAGCAAATTTGGCTCTGATTAACTCCATTAACATACAAATTACAATACAAAATGACAATCTATCAGTCTGTTACTGTATGTACAGTACATTAAAATTACAAAAAAAGAGTCTCAATGGAAGTGACTTGCTGCAAGTGCTATTTGGTGACAGGCAGTGAAAAGGAAGACAAGGTGGACTCAACTCCATGTATTCATGTGTGTATATGTGTGTGTGTGTGTCCATCCTCTGACGATACTCAGACTTTCATGTCTTTCATGTCTCTCGAATATCTTTTTTTTGCACTTACATTTGCATTAAGCTTAACTTTACTTGTGTCTGTCTATTATCACCCTCTCACTCTGTTATAACAGCACTGGAGTTGAGTCAGCCATGTTTCATATTTGTGCACAGTGAAGAAACCTGGGGCAAAACACAAATGGTTTCTAAATATTTAAAAAGGACGGGGTGCAGATAATTACTCATGAAGGTGTAGTAAAGTGAAAGGCATGAAAATGTAAACCTACATTTTTTTTTTGTTGTACTGCACCTAAAGCCTCTCAAACATTTGAAACCATTTTGAGCCCCGCGACAGAAACACTGAATGACAGAAGTGAGCAAAAGCAGAGCAGAATGACAGAAAAGCAGGGGCTTTGCTCGCCTGGTTAACATGCATTCAGAGTAAAGAAAAGGTAACGGTGAGAAAACAGTGGTGAGGAGCATTTTTCCCCAAGAAACATGCTTAAAAACAGTGCATTTAAATTACAAAGCATGAACATTTGTTGCAGGAAGAAGCAGTAGCTCTGAGGAAAGAGTAGGTTGTTTGTATTAGAGGTTAATAAAATTTTGATTATTTTGTCCAAGTTATTTCGCCTCGTAGCTTGAATCCCTGTGTTTTAGAGAGAGAGAAAAACTGGTGCTAATTCTGAATATGCATAATTTGGAATTATATTTTTATGCATTATGAGTCTGTCATTCATAAACATCTTTAGTTTCAAAGCAGATCCAAATTCAGAATTTGGAAAGCAGAGAAGTATGTATGGTAATGCTAGTAGCTAATTACTTAATAAATACTCCTGATGTCAGTATTTCCCAGGAAAAAAGTGACAGCAGTTCTTCAACCTTAATGCTAATGTCAGCATGCTAACATGCTCACAATGACAATGCTAACAGGGTGATACAATGTCTGCCATCTTCACAATCATGGTTTAGCATGTTAGCATGCTAATGCTTGCTAATTAGCACTAAATACCCAACTGAACCCAAGTTCAGTGCAAGAGAAGTGCACCAGTTTCCTTTTATCAACTTGATTCACCCTCAGTGTTGCAGTGAAAACAAAAAAGCGTGTGTTGTAGTGAGCAGACAGCCAGCAAATGACAGTGATGGGAATGGGAGGCCAGCACACCTTCAATAAACAGCATCCAAAGAAAAAGATAAGATAACAGTGAGTTACCTTTTGTTTTGTTGTGTGGTTGTAGTGCATGCCAAGGACCAAGCCAAGCAAAGCAGACAGCTATGGATGGTCACAGATTTAAGGGAGAATAGTTGGTGGGTTTGATTATAGCTTATCATGTGTGTGTAAATGTGTAACACTGTGAAAGAAAGAAAAAAGAAGGACAGAAAGACTGGAAAAACCCATGTCCAACCAACAGAAGTAGCGCAGATAATGCATCTGAAGTAGAAATGTATCAAAAATACAGATATAAAAGTTAGGGTCATGTTCATTATTTCCCTAACATTTTAACTTACAAATCTATTCAAATTCTTGCTGCAGTAATCTTCCACTAACGGTAAATACAAAAGAGAATTACTACAAAAGTTTCTACCACAAATATCCAAATTACAGTGCAAGTTGCCCACAACAAACAGACGGACAGAAATTGAATGAAAGTATGAAAAAGTGCTCAGAAGAAAAGGACTTGAGCTCGGCCAAAACCGAATAAGAAGGCAGACTGACCATTAGCTACAGCTCTCCTCCTCCAACAGATCCCAATGGCTTACACATTAAACACATTGTTCTACCAAGTCAAGTGTATCAATCTGTTCTCTACCAAAAACATTCAAATATACTGTACAACCAAAGGGGAATATCTCTCAGTTCACGTTATCCTTATCCAAACAATCATACAGTGCTTCACAAACTGTATATAACATCTGTGTTCCCCTTTAAAATCCCTTTATGAACTCCAGCTATTATCTTAAAGCCCTTCTATTGCACAAAACAACAGTCAAATAATTATAAAGGTTTGATTTTAGAGAAAATGCTACACTACAAATTGGGGAAACATCATTACTACAGAGTCCTACAGCAAGACAGCAGATCCTGGTCAACTCAAGCTATTAAGCCTCATGTGTCACCTAAAATCAATGCCACCAAGAAACCAATTTATCTCTTGCTTCAACACCTTAATATCTCAACAACAAACATTGTTTTGCTCCTGTAAAAGTGAGCTACAATCACAGTTTCTCCTAAATGGAATAGACGGACATAGATTATATCAAATGGTTACTTCCTCACAAAAACTACAGCTCTACACATGAAGGTTTTCCTTTAGATTTCTATGACAAACTTCCCTAAGAAATCTGTATTATTCATCTGCACATACCCCTATATAGTTTTTCAGTTATGGCACATTGTAAAGACGGTTTTCCCTCAGACATGACTATGCTCATTCTTTACCTTTTTACAGAAAGCTGGCAAAATTGCCTCAAGGCTTTTAACTGATTCTCCTTTTGACAAATAGCCAGCAAAAAGTTTTTGCTATGTGTAAAGTTAGACTAAGCTCGGCAGTTTGCTAAGAGGTTTTGCATACAAAATTCAATACAATTATTTAATGGATTGTGGGGTTTAGAAGCAGCGGACATATTATCGTTTCAGCTAAGGTAGATGTTTCTATTCACAGTTAAAAATCCCATAAAATATATTACAAATGTCCACATTCCAAAAATATGTTAGAGTATTTGCTCATCACAGCTAACTTAGTGTAAAAAGGTGGACTACAACTACTCAAATATTGATGGATGGGTAATGAACTGAATTAAGATGTTACATTTCCTACGTAACAGGATTTATTTTGCATAATAATGGCTAAATTTGTGGCTCAGCTACTTCTTATACAAATCCCTCTCAACAGCTAAACACCCGGCCGCCTATATCTTCCTCATTAAAGCGGTAGCATCCTTCCTCCTCTCCCTCACCGTCATCCCCCTCCTCCAGCTGCAGACTCCCAAAGGAGAACTTGTTTCGAGGCAGCGGGGACGAGTTCACGCCGTTTGAGTTAACTGAGTTCAGGGAACTGACTGCGGCAGGGTTGCCGTACATTAACGGCTGACTGTACGCGCTGCTGCCGGTGTCTGACTCTGTGTCGCTGGTGTCAGTGCCACTGCTGGTGGACCCGTCGATCATCTGGACCGGCTGGTTTAGGTTGTTGTGGTTGTTGGGTTTTCCCTGACGGCCGAACAGTCGCTGCACCGTATTGGATCGCGGCTGACCTGGAGCCATGAGGTTCCCCTTGTGATTGCCGTTAGTTATGATCACTCTTCGCTCCATTGGGGCGGAACAAGGGGCTTGGGCGTGCAGCCCGGGGTGATTAGGGTTGCGGTGGTGGATGGGAGTAGATGTCAACTGGCTAAGAATGAACGGATCGGTATCAGAGCGGTTCCTCATGTTGTTGTTGCTGTATGGTTTGGCCAAATGTGGTGGTGTGCGGTTTGAGGTGATGGGGGAGTAGCTGCCGTAGTGGTTTGGTGG
>BRZM01002900.1:90421-112257 GCA_033238685.1 Lates japonicus | reverse complement strand
AAATAAATTCTCTTCTTCAAACAATATAGAGATCCTGGCCAGCCATTTTAAAAAACCAGGATTATGATAAAACTTGTACATATCTTACACCAGTGTCTAAACCTATTTGTTTGTGGTTCCTTGCCATGATGAGTAACACTGCTCACTCTCCTCCCTCTGTTTCTTTCCTCTGTCCATCACCCGCTCCAGGCACTCAGGCCACAGTTCCCCCAGAGAGGAGTCATCATCTTCAGCTACCTCTCCTTCATCCCAGTCCTCAGTGTCCCCTGGGCCCAAAAGCTTCTACCCCCGCCAAGGAGCTCAGTCCAAGTACCTGATTGGCTGGAGGAAGCCAGGCTCCACCATCAATTCTGTTGACTTTGGAGATACACGCAAGTAAGGATGGATGAAGAGAATAAAGACAGACACAATGCAACAGGCCTTTCAGTGTAGTTGCAAGTCTAATACTGGATTTGAAGTGTGTTCAACTACATAAATCATTTAAATCATATGCTATTAATTATGCCATTAGAGCAGCGACAGCCGGTACAACAGTATATGCACTTGTATAATATAATGCCATTTACTGACAATCACAGTAACACTCAATCTATGCTGCATTTTTTGAAGCTTGTAATGCTGCATTTATGAGACTGCGTGAAAAGTACTTTGTAGTTTGCAGTGTTGTTATGTCAGACTGCAGTATGTTTTTCCCCTACATTTATAAATGTCTATTGGGGTGACAAAACAGGACACCACTATCTTTACAATGATAGTATTTACTGCAGGGCTCCTTTATAAGGCTGTACTTGATCTTGTTTCTTGTCCACCCACTGTTCTTGCCTGTTGATGTCTTTTGTGGTAATAGTATGCATACTACTTGATTACCCCCTTGTGGCTGAAGAGGGTATTACACTAAAGGACTAAATGCAGTAAATGAATGCAGTTGACTAATGAAAAACTCTGTTGTTGAAGCTGAATGACCACATATCTTTATTATCTCGCCACATTTTTAATCAATATGGGGACAAGACATTACACGGTGCAACACACATAATTTATCACATGATTTTACGTTATTTAATCTTCTGGCTGTGTGTCTGTGTGTGTTTAGGAAGTCTCCAGGGGAGAGTGGAGTAGAGGTTGTTCCAACCCCTGCAGCCAGGCCCTCTCTGCGGGGTGGTGGGGGGCTCTCTGGAGCACTGTGCCTCTTCACATCTTCCTCCATAGTCGATTTAGCATGAGGCTGGGGCGAGTGCATATCCCGCAGAGAGGGCCTGGCTGCAGGGGTTGGAACAACCTCTACTCCACTCTCCCCTGGAGACTTCCTAAACACACACAGACACACAGCCAGAAGATTAAATAACGTAAAATCATGTGATAAATTATGTGTGTTGCACCGTGTAATGTCTTGTCCCCATATTGATTAAAAATGTGGCGAGATAATAAAGATATGTGGTCATTCAGCTTCAACAACAGAGTTTTTCATTAGTCAACTGCATTCATTTACTGCATTTAGTCCTTTAGTGTAATACCCTCTTCAGCCACAAGGGGGTAATCAAGTAGTATGCATACTATTACCACAAAAGACATCAACAGGCAAGAACAGTGGGTGGACAAGAAACAAGATCAAGTACAGCCTTATAAAGGAGCCCTGCAGTAAATACTATCATTGTAAAGATAGTGGTGTCCTGTTTTGTCACCCCAATAGACATTTATAAATGTAGGGGAAAAACATACTGCAGTCTGACATAACAACACTGCAAACTACAAAGTACTTTTCACGCAGTCTCATAAATGCAGCATTACAAGCTTCAAAAAATGCAGCATAGATTGAGTGTTACTGTGATTGTCAGTAAATGGCATTATATTATACAAGTGCATATACTGTTGTACCGGCTGTCGCTGCTCTAATGGCATAATTAATAGCATATGATTTAAATGATTTATGTAGTTGAACACACTTCAAATCCAGTATTAGACTTGCAACTACACTGAAAGGCCTGTTGCATTGTGTCTGTCTTTATTCTCTTCATCCATCCTTACTTGCGTGTATCTCCAAAGTCAACAGAATTGATGGTGGAGCCTGGCTTCCTCCAGCCAATCAGGTACTTGGACTGAGCTCCTTGGCGGGGGTAGAAGCTTTTGGGCCCAGGGGACACTGAGGACTGGGATGAAGGAGAGGTAGCTGAAGATGATGACTCCTCTCTGGGGGAACTGTGGCCTGAGTGCCTGGAGCGGGTGATGGACAGAGGAAAGAAACAGAGGGAGGAGAGTGAGCAGTGTTACTCATCATGGCAAGGAACCACAAACAAATAGGTTTAGACACTGGTGTAAGATATGTACAAGTTTTATCATAATCCTGGTTTTTTAAAATGGCTGGCCAGGATCTCTATATTGTTTGAAGAAGAGAATTTATTTTTGCCCTAAAATTTTTGAGTCGTAAATTCTTATCATCTAGAAATTCAGGAGGTTATTACCTTATTGAAGTATGAATGAGCTATATCAAAGGTATCACCTGCGGTGTATTCCCCTTCCACCACTATGACAGAATACAAATGTATGTAAATGCTGGACAGATGATGTCAGGTCATGAACTTGTAACTCTATCTTAAAGGGCAAATTAAGACTTGCTCAAACAGGAAGAGTGGTACACACTGGAGTTCTCTCAGCTCTGAACACCAGTTCAGCTGTAAAAGCTGGACACGTGTTCCCATTTCCCTGAGCTAATGTGGAAGGAATAAGGAGTTAAAATTACTCTGTGCTTGGTTTCAGGAAAGAATTGTTGAGAGGGAGGTGGTCTAATGTGTGTTTCTTCTTCAGTGAAAGAAATATTGGCTTGGTTAATGAGAATTGGAAACATGTTGCAGGCGTGATGTAATATTGAGCTGACATAGCCTTAAAAATTACTGTAAAACTGAAGCTGCAGTGCAACTTCTATTCAGAGAAATTAAATTTTTTAGTATTTATTATCTGTGCTTTGATGGAAGAATCGTGGCTGGTATTTCACCATGTTTGTCTGCAACAGGCTTTAAATGTTTTTTCAGCGTATTATAGGAGTGTTTGCTGTTGGCTGCGTGGAAGTGAAGGGCTAGTGGTTGATTGCTTGTCCCTATCGAGCAATAAGTAAGCAACTATATGACAGAAAGCAGTAAGAAGGAAAAGGAAGAGAAGTAAAAGCTAAGTGGGCAGTGCAAGACCCACTAAAAACTGAACATCCAAATTATTTATTTATTTAAAACAGCACATTGATTGTGTTTGCCATAGCCTTCAGATGCTGATTAAGTCTCATGCTAGATCATGTTTCTTTGAGGTAAACAGTTGTTCAACATGAGTAAGGAGTGTCTGAGCCAAGTTAACAAAATTTGTGTTGTCAAGCCTTAATAAAACACATGTTTTGGTAAGGAAGCAGCTGAATGTGAACTATGAACTTTTTTGTTTACAGAAACAAAAGCACTAGTTCTAATCTTTTTGACTTGTAACCTTTAACAACAAAACAACATCTGGCTGTGACACCTTATCACTAATAAGGACTGAATTCCTTCTCAGACCGTTTCACTGAATAGTTTTTAGAGTTATGGGGACATAAATATCCAGCATTTTCCAAAGAGACAATAAAATATGTAGAAATGTTAACTGTTAATCACAGCCATAACCCCTCAGATTTATCTTGCAACTCCTTAGGTGGTGCCCCTCGTTTGAATCACTCATAAAAGGATAAAGTTATACTGCAGCTCAAAGTTTTGCAGAATAAACTAACTCTCTCCTTCTCACACACAAATACTGAGATTCACCACAAAGTATACAACAACAGACCTTGAGTGTGATCCAGCATCACTCAGGCTGTAGATGCTATATCTCTAACCAGGAGATGAGTGGGTGGGCTTGACCTGTCCGTCTAGGCTCACTACTCCGGAGTCCTGGAACTCTACAGCAGCGGCGGCCTCTCCAGCATCCTGCGGCCACCTCGATGAGGCTGTGCCATGGAGGCGCTGACCGCTCCTGCTCTCTCTGCTTCCAGCTGGGTGCCAGCAGGAGGTGGTGCTGCCATGATGAGTGTGGATGGGCGTGGTGAGGACTCCGTGAAACTGGTGTCAATGCGCTGTGTTGGCGCTCCTGGAGATAACCTCCTCCTCCAGGCCGTTGGGCTCTGTGTCACCTAGTCCCCCTGGGCCTCCACCGCTCCCATTTCATGCCATTTGCTTCCACTGTCACTGTGGCCCGGCGTGGCTGTGCTGGACAGAGTGTTACTGCTGGGTAATGACCAGAGTAAGGGCGATCCGACTGCCCAAGGAACAAACAGAAAGTGGAAGAGATGAGGAGGTTTCCATGTCAGTGAAACATTAAGTTTTCCTTTGGTGACCACAACATCATAAAACTACTTTCGCCATCTGACTGATATTATTAACTATACTAACAGTATGCTAACAGAGATGCGAAATCCTTAAAAAAATCTAACCAAGTAATCTCTGCCCAAACATTAAAGAGAAATTTGCGACCAACACTTGATGCGGTAGAAAGTAAATTATATGAGACAGGTGTATAGTCAGACCTAGCTGCCCTTCTTCGAGGGGACAATGGATGACCTGCTCTTGCACTCTGGATGCGGGGGCTCCAGAGTAGCCTTGACCAGACTTGGGAGACTGGGGCCTCTGCAACAAATAGACCAGCCAGACTTAGCTGGGTTGTTGACAAACACATGCACAGACCCTCTTGATTGCAAACAGATGACATTGATGATTCAACAGAAGTTGTTTCGCGCTCTGCTCGTTTATGTGTATTTTGCTACTACCTTGCGCACACTTCCAGGAGGCTCATAAACGCTGACATTGTTTCATTCTACCTCTGCCGTGTCCATAGGGCAAACTGAGATTGCTTGTCATCAAAAGCAACTCACATCAAACGGAAATTTGTCCCCAGACGATGTCTGCGGGCTTTGTTTGTTCAGGGCAAGCTGTGCCACGTGAGAGAATGTGTGTATGTGTCCTGAAGCAAAACTCCGGGTATAAATGGGACTGTTGTGTAATTGTCTAGATGTTATGCAACAAGACATACAGAGTAGGCAGCTAATGACCACAGCACCATGAGAGAGAAAGCTAAGGGAGGTATCATAACATCTGTTGGGCTGAATCTAGTAATGTAGTGAACCCCCTCATATCTCACTTAGAATATTCATTACTCTGCATAGTTTTCTCAATGAAACTCTCTGCACTAATTAGAGATGGTTGCACGTGCATGTTTGGTTGTTTGAGTGCCTGCGCATATATTATGCACTATATGAGACTACATACTTGTGTGTGATATATTGTTTTGCTTCTTTAGAGCTGTGAGATGTGATTGGTCAACTGGGATGTCTTGGTATAAAAAGCCTGAAATTTCATGACAAAACAGAAGGATGATTTCCTAACATCTTGGGTTAATGTGTGTACTCCTGAGGGCTTTGTGGAGCTAAAAAACACCGTTGGGTTAGCTAAAAGTTGCTGTACAACTATAAGATGGATTTTTTTGCATTTCAGCACCCAATACATGAATTAACCATAAACCTGCCGCAGGGTATCAAAAGAATTGCAGCATCTTAATGCAATAATTACATTAATGCAAAACCCTGTATAGACTCCATTAAGGTTTAATCCAATTTCTTGTTTGTGTCTTGTTTACAGGAATTAAGAGACAAAAAGAGCAAAAGTGAGTATTCTGCCCTCTGCATGACTTGTGCTATTTCTGGACAAAGCACAGCCACATCATCATTGCTGAAGACTAGCGGGTCAAGGGGGTAAAAATGGGAGGAAGAGGAAAGGACAGAACCCTAAACCAGAGCGACAGCAAAGTGGACTGTGTAGGGCTGGACGCTTGGCTGACTTAGGCTGAGCTGGCCCGGCATGCATTGTTCCACCCTGACCAATAAAGACATAAGTGCTATAAACAACCACAAAATGAAAGACTAGAGCCATTCTCTGTGATTGTGGCGGTCAGAAACAGAGTTAAGGACATGGCTGAAAGTAGGCTGGTCATCAATCAACCAAAGCAACATCCTGCTGGGAATCAGAGGAGCGGTAAAGGAGCATGTAGTCTTTGTGGCTTTCAGAGACCGAGCTGGAAAACAAGAGGAAAACTCCCAAAAAACAGCGCATGGGAGAATACTCATAATTAAATGAAAGCCAGTGTACAAGAGCATAAAAAGATGAATGAGAGGCAAACATTGACAACAGTGGAGACGGACAAACAGACTAGAGAGAGAGTGAGGGAAGGAAAGGCACATAAAGAGGAGTTTGGCCAACTGTGTTGACAGGAAGGAAAGGAATTTCCCCCCTTTCTCTTTCTCTCATTTTTAGAATAGACAGAAAAGTGACAGGAGAAAAGGCCAAATATTGTGATTGAAATCAATATTTGAACACTTCTCTTTTTACCTCCATTCAATAATTCTCTTTCATATTTCTGTTTGCCTCATTATCTTCGCACCTTTTTGCCTGTTTGCAGGGACATTAAGATCCTCTCTGTGAAAGCAATAAAATTCACAGCTAGCTGAGTAGAGAAGAGACTCGGGGGAGTTAGAGGCAGTGTGGATGGTGTCAAGAGTTGGTATCTCAACACTAGAAAGACTACTGCAAAAAATGCTAACTGGCAGATGAAGGCACACACAAACACCACACACACACACACTCTTAGGATACCTGTCATCTCAAAGGTTTTAGCAATATGGATAAATATGGATGATTTCTTTCCTGCGCTGTCCCTCCCTCCCTGACTATTCAAGAGCCAAGTGTCCTCACATTCCTCCCATATTTAAGAACACCATAGACTGATGTTTATAAAAACAGCATGAACAAATACATTTACACTTCTAAAGGAAGTTAGAATCTACTTACAATTTTAAGCCACTGCACCTTCCTCTCACACCAGGTTTACTGTATTGACTCCACTATTTCACCACAAAATATATTCACCTGTTGACCCTCGTTCTGCTCCTCCCCCCTCCTCCATTCTTGACCAATTGGGAGTGGATTTTCACTGGAACCGCCCTCTCCAACCACCTCTCGTCTCTCTGCAGACATTGGAGAATGGCGGTTGCCTGCAAACCTGGTAAATAACCACACAAGCACAAAATCAGAAAGAATACTTTGTTTTTAAAATCAGCTTAATATGTGTTTCCACTTATTAAAAATGCAAAACTAGAAATGACAGAGTCTAAAACATAATAGATTTTCCCACAGGCTGTAGTGGGTGGACGTTTAAAAAAAAAGACATTTATCATAGACACAAATGCTATCACCTCACTCTCCTACACTGTCGTACACTGATACAACTGTCAAATGAATACATTTCAGCATTTCACTGCAAGCAAGAAAATATGAATTAAGTTAATTTAACTCTATGGGATGAAATGAATAAATCAGATTCTTAAATATAAAAGAAAAAATAGATAAGTCCAGTTCTTCTTCAAAAGATGAAAACTCACAAATACCAACATAGCCATCACAATGCATCAACTCCTGAACCTAAATTAACAATGGCTGTATTGACAGTTAAAAAAAAAAACAGACAGCATATTCCATGGTTAATAATTACCTAAAAAAGAAATGAAAAAAGAAATCACAAAATAAATGCCTAAAGGCAGCATCAAACTTTTTTGTGATACTGGGGAAAATTCATTTCAAACATCATAATTTGCATAAACAAACACTCTGAAACAAGTCTAGCCACAGACAAACACAATCCCTCTCCCTTCTCTTCCTTACTGCTCAGGCATGGACTTCTGTCTCCAGTGAGCAGAGCTTCCAGAGGCGTCACTCGAACAAGACAGGTTGCTCGGAGAGCTTCGATTGTGAGGGGAACGACCCAGCGCCAGGGAGGAGGCCAGGCTGTAGCTTTCACTGCCCGGAGACATCCTGGTATACATACAAACACACATATACACAGGAACTGTAAGGATTTACAGGCACATGGAAATGGAACTAAAGGAAGATGAAATAAACAAAGCAAAGACGTTACAAAGGAAAAATGTTCTAAGTTTTCCTTGAGAGGAAATTCCATTGATTGTTACTTTGTGGCCCTAGTTCACACAGTCTGGATGAAAAATTTTCATGAATACTTAAAAGTGTCAGCTACAAACCCAACAGCTCCCTCGCATGTGCTTTGTTGATGAACTAGCTTGCAGCATATCATTTCACCTGAGTGTTGGAGGTGAAAAAAGGAGCTGCAAATATTTATCATTTCATGTGAAAAAAAGAGAACTTGCAAAATACCTATGACTCAATGATTACTTCAGCAGCTGCTGAGAGTTCTGGCCTTCAGAATCCATATTTTCCAGTTTGTACTCTCTTTTGGAAACCTTTCCCACCCTCACCCTGTTATAAATGTGACTTTCCACAGATCCATATTTAAAAAGCCGACAGGTTATAACCTTTTGGTGTCTAGGGGTCGACCATCACTGCTGACGCTGCGTGGGATGACTGCGCCCCTCTCCAGCCTCTCAGCTGACAGGGTCTTCCCCACGGAGCTACCCAGGCTGATGGCCCGGTTGGGCGTGTGTGGCTGTGGCGAGGCAGTAAGTGACTGCTGAGGGCTGCTGGACGTTCTCTGCCATTTGTTGTTGTTGCTGCGGAAGGGGAACTTGTATTCAAAGGAGCCGCTATCGCTGCTGCTGCTTTTGTATTCTGACACAGGCATTCGATAGAGCTCTGAACAGCCTCTGTAGAGAGGGAGGAAAGACATCTAGTTTGAGTCTATGTTTGTCTGTTCCGGCAGCAAGGGCTCACCCACTTTTTCCTTCCTCACAAGAATTTAAAAAGGTCTAAAATATTATTGCCTCTTAAAATAATGTGATTCCTTACTGTTCTTTAGAGTGCAAGCCACTGAGCTTCTGGTACAAAAGAACTTAAGTAATATGTTAGACAAGTGGCTAACAGCATTTCAAGGGAACAAATGATGGCACATAAAAATCTCCAATCCCTACCTGCGTGGAGTGGCGTCATCATGTGGTGGGATGATAACAACACGCACTGTCACTGAGGTCCGCAGGAGGTCAATCATCTGCTCATGAGTCAGCGTTGCTACGGCAACCTTGCAGATTTCTACCAATCGGCTTCCCTGTCGCAGTCCTGCCTGCCAGGCATACCCGTACGGCTCCACCTATTAGTGACAAAGTTTGCATTATAGCTGCAGTGGTAAGACACATAATTCCCTAAACAGGAATATCCTAAATTTAGCTGTTACAGCCCACCTTTTCTATGTGTGTAGTCTGACATTTTGCAACAATACAGCTCATTTAATATGAGACCTTGTCCAACAACACATGCAAGCAAATTAGAGCCACAGCCTGGCGGTTACACTGTGATTCGATCACATGTCTAAAACCAGGGAGAGCAATGGTGTTAAGATTTTACTAATAAGCTTGAAGTAGAGAGCTGTAGCTGCTACACATTTCTAACTGACAGGCAAAAGACAAAAAACGAAAGTTTGCATCTCAGTGTAAAGTTACTTATTTCATTACTTATCATCATTCTTATAAGATAATAATTTTTAGTTGAAACACACATATAAATTAACAACCAATGTTGTGACATGTCTGTAACTCTCCAGTCTCCCTTCATCACCAGTAAACACTTAAAATATACAGAACAGAGACTCATTCAATAAAAAAGTAAATGTAAGTATAGATTCCGCACATTAACAGGGCAACTATAGCTAATAAAACATATTCAGATGTTCTATGTAAACATGTGCTATCTTAATGTACTAAAATGTTGTGTGTATAATTTCAGAGGAACTTTTGGGTTTTGTTCAGAGAGATACCTCAGCCACGATGCCTTCATAGTTCACGTGGAAGCCGAGCTGCCCCAGGCCATTTCGGCGAAGCGTCATCTCTGATGTCTCACAGCCCTTAGTCAGTAACTGGACATCGGGAGGGCAGAGAGATGCACAATGAGAGTATGAGAGAAAGAGTGACAGTAATGATGGGAGGAGAGATGACAAAAAAGACCCAAAAAGGGATAGAGACAGGGAGACAGCGAGAAAGGAAAGAACAGAGAGAAAGAAATATTAAGGCAAATTCATCCTACATCCACAACTTCAGTCAAATTTGAACAATCACCAAAGTATCTTTGTGTGTACAGTCAAAGTATTTAGAACAACCTTTAATAGAACAGGACAATCAATGAGATTATCTAAGTCTGCAAACATATGTATGTGTGTGTACATGTTGTGTGCATATGTACACATGCTTCCTCTTTTAAGTGGCAGAAGAGTTTTTTTAAACAACTTAAGTGATCCCTGAGAAATGTATGGACATAAATAAAGATGAATTAGTGCTTCAGCATAAGTGGCACACCTCTCACTAGATGTGCACGCACATTCACACACTTGACAGATGACAGAAATGAAAGCAGATGTGTTTCTTGCTCAGACACTTTAGGGTGTGTTCATACAGAGACACGTTGCTTAGAAGAGAAACACTTTTGAACTTCATATTTTTTCATGGAAGGATGGGACTCTTAGCATTCAGGCAGGATATGGGAACACCGCAAAGCGGACTCTTTTTTTCCTCCAAACAGCGACAGGTGAAAAAGTTGAAAATTGTAAGAGTTTTTAGGAAACACAGCCTACACTGCAAAGGGCAACCAATGAGTTGACAAAGCCTCTGGTAAAACCAATCCTCAATCTCAACCACTTTTTCATTGTGGTCAGCCACAGGTCATCCCTTTCTCAGTCCCCTCTGGTTACGTGCCTGGCGGCTTCAGGGTGCCTTGCATTTCTCTGCCCGAACAGGGCGTTAGCAAAAGCTCTATAGAAGCCAAACTTCACAGGAAAGCGTGAATAAATCATGCTGCAGACTGGCACCTGATAGGAATTGTTATGATGCTCTCTGATGTTCCTGAATGTGTGCGTGGGAGAGGAAGAGAGTACAAGGAAAAGGGGAAAGATAAAGAGCAAACAAGAGGGAAAAAAGAGAGCAAAGAGAGAGGGTGCATGAGAAAGAGAAAGAGAGAGAGAGAGAGAGGGACAGGTTCCAAAAAGCGGGTGGCCCAAGGCCACGTCCCTTCCTCTCCCTGGCACAGAGTCAGTCCAAATGACTGAAGATTAACGCCAGATGCATAAAATGCAACATGGAAAGTGATACACTTTTGAGTCCTGAGCCAAGCAACGATGTGTGTTTGTTCAAGTGTGTTTGTATGTATGTGTGCAAATCAAAGATGGTGGACTCAATCCAGGTTACATAAATACATGATAAAAACCATCACACACACACAAACACAGTTTGAAGGTAGAGGAGAGGCTGGGGAAATGAATGTATTCTAAAGCACTGATGATTACATAAGAAAACACCTTTTTTTCTAACCAGTTTCCATGGAAACAGCTAAGGAAGAACTAGCACCACTTCACTGTATGTGTAGGTGTATGAGCCATTAGGAGTATGTTGTCCAGAGGTGTTTCTGAAACTCCCTCAATAAGCTGAGACCAGTAATGAGACAGCAGCTTTGGCATGTAGACACAAAAATGTTGTCATTCTGACTGACAGCCAACACTGAATAGTAGGAGAGACTGTGAGTGGGCCAGGTAAATGATCAATGGTAGCCAAAAGCATTTTAGTCCATTGATTTGGTTTCTCAGAACTTGCCTGCTCTATGTAAATGGCTGTTTGTCACCCTAAGCCATTCTTTTGTCTTTGACCAAACACATGGTTCAATTTTTCAGCTGGAGTAGTGCCACCCATTTGGTAACAGGGACCAAATGACAGTATTTCAGTTCTCTGGGAAAATAAACATGGCACCAACTGATCTAATTAGATTTTTAATGTGTAGTGGCCATGCCCTCTGTTATAACAGCAGAGGGCAGGAAACCCAACAAATGACAACACCTTATATAATTATGAAAATAAAGCAAAAACATTATTCATTAAACTGCGAGCCATGTAATGTATTGGTGTTTTGTGTCTTCTTACCTCTAAACGTTTGACAACCTCTTTGAAATCCTCAGTGTTATTACTGATACTCCTCAGAGACACACTTTCTCCACGCTCATAGAAAATCCGCAACGATGCAGGGCTGCTCAGTGTCCAACCAATCACATCTTTAGTGGCACAGTTGAACACCACAGCCTTGGCCTCTTGGTCCAACAAGATGAGAAAGTCATTGGACATGGCCAGAAGAGCCTCCAGCTCCCCTCCGGTCCCATGGTCCTCAGCGTGGACCAGCCAGGTCACCGCCCCGAGGCTACGCAGCTCTGCCCCTCCATACGGCCGGCTCTTCTCCTTTTTCTTGTGGGCCAGTGAGATGAAAGGAAACTTTCCAGAGGGGTCAATGGGCGTGCTGGTGGTGTGGCGCTCGGCCAGGTCACGCAAGTACTCCTGGCGTGTTCGGGTGGCCATGGCGCGGAACTTGTGCGACTTGTGAGCGGCATTTTCTGCATTAATGACCTTGGCCAGTAGGAAGTCCCGGAACACAGAGGACTTGGGGAAGGTCACACCCTCTGGGATTGGGGGGCCGAAGGAGGGCACATCTTTGGAACGAGTGACCGCCACACTACAAGAGAAGAAGCAGATCAGGAAAAAAAATGAGGCAAGAGGGGAAAGACAGGAAAATGGGAGGAGAGAGAAGAATTGATGGTCAACAAATCAGTTGTTCCAGATGGGCCAACAATTTGACTAATTTAGCTGGGTGTTTCTCTTTAGACATCACAGATCCTATGGCTTAGATTCAGCATTTTATTGCACAGTAAATCAACCCAAACTGACACATCTAAAGCTTGAAGTTGTTTATGTCATTAAGATTTAAAGGTTTAGTGCAGCCAGATTCTGCATCACAGACAATGTTTGTTATTAAAGCCTAATGCTATTTCCTCACTGAAGTATGGGAACACATAAAAAATATAAAATCCTTGACTGGTAAATATCATATTTCAAAAAACAGAGAATTTATAAGTGGTAAAGGTGTCAGAGTTAGTTCCAGTCTCCTCCTTTCTCCTCTTGCTAAAATTAGCTTTTTGGTTTCTGTATCACCAACTTTAAATGAGTTGTTTACTGCTGTCTTTTATGTGTTGTGTGCCTAAGTGTTGTTCCAAAATATGAATTTACTATTGAGTGGAGGCTATGCATACTTGCTGCCTTTTCCTTAATGCATATATTTCATTTCCATGTCCTATACCTCCCTGTTTTTGCTGCTCTCTACCTCCCCTCTCATCTCCCTTTTCCTTTCATTAAGTCCCTGGAATGGCCATCTGAGGCTGTTTGCCTTGTCTGGTATGTCAGGAACTCAGCTGAGCAGCCACGGAGAGGAAGGAGAGGAGAGGAGGAGGATGAGGGGAGACTGCTATTCCAAATCTCCTACCCAAAGCCCCAGAAAACCCCAGAGTGAGAGAAAAGGAAAATGTGGCTGAAAGGGGGAGGCTGCGTGGGAGACTCTGAAAAGATATGACAATGATTGCTTGCTGGAAAAAACAGCATGCGAGACAAACAGACTTATAACCAGATCTGTTATATGTCTCAGTCTGAGGCAATTAACGAAAAAAGGTGTAAACAGTGTACTGAAATTGCCTTTTATAGGAGGCCTTAAGAGCACTATGTCTGTCCGTGGGTCACCTGTCCCAGTCTCAACCCCCTCATGATCAAATGAGCTCAATCACAGATCTTCACTCAGGTGATAATTAGCAGCTGACAAGAGCAGCACTGGAAGTCGAGGCCCTCATCCCACACGCTTCCCTGCTGACATGCATCAGCACACATGTTGACACCAGGATTAATCGCTTTGTCTAATAAGCAACTCAAGTCAATATGTCTCCCACATATTTCTAAACATACCTCAGAGACACCCTGTCCTCACCGGAGACGTGTGGTGTTCAATTACACTAACCGTCAAATTGTTGACACCTCATTTCCCACCTTTCCCTATTTGTGACAGACAGAGGTAAGAGAGGAAGCATTTTTTTCTGGCTGCAATTGCCTTGGAGAGTGAAAACAGACGATTATAGTACAGTGCTGATAAATGAATGTTGGGAATACCCTCAGTAGTTTCTAATATGTCAAAATGTTGCTTGCATTTTCCACATTTGCTCCCCCGGCATATGCACTGAATTCTCATGGACAAAAACAAGAAGTAAGGAAGAAGGCAGTGTGTGTACACATGTGTAGGTGGAGGGTCATACAAACATGTTAACATAAACATTCCTGCAGCTATTGTGGTAAGAAGTTGTGTCAGTTTTCATTTGATGCACTGCCTTGTTTACCATGATGTCTATTGCAGTTCCTCCACATTTATGTCATATTCAAAAAGAGAAAAAAAAAGAATAATTTGACACTCTGAAAAGTCTTTAGTAATTTGGAGGTACCAAACAAATACCTTGGACAGAGAATAATAGTAGATGCACTGTACAGAGTCCTAAAAATTCAATATATTTGAGTCAGTCATTTTAAAAGCAATACCTAGTATTTTGTGAGCATAGTAGTTCATAGTGACAGAGCCAAAGACAATTATCAGGACTTTGCAGTTTCCCTCAGGCCTGCAAAGCTCTATAGTGTGTTTCAGCTCATTGTGTTGTTTTTGTGGTTGGTGGAGACCAAATCAGAGATCAAAGTAGAGTAAATATCAGACTTACATCTATCAGATGGCCAGAAAGATGACTCCAAATGAACGCTAATGTTGCTCTGTATTGGCTGGATGTAAAATAAGCAACAGCCAGCTACCAAGTTCACTAGACCAACTTAGAAACTAATATTATGTTGTGTGTTAAAGCTTGTTTTTATCATACTATACTATACTATAAACTATAGTGTATAAAAGTTCTAAAACAATCTCTTGGCTTCAATTTCTTTAATTACTTTAAAGCTGCTGAAACTAACTGCGTTGGCATTATTATACCAGCTGTGCAACATGCAATCATTTCTGAAAAATTTGGACTGACAGCTCATACACAAGTAAGTGAGTCACAAGGCAATAATCGCCTGCGTCTCTCTCGATGACAAATGGATCATGTGGCATATATTGGAGCGGAGCAGCTACAATGAAGTGGTTATAAGCAGGCTGAAAAAATGATTAAAATAAAGTTCTGACCTTTGACTATTACCATTAACAAATCATCGCTCATGCTTCCCATAGATAAAGCACTTGTACTGAGATCTCAAACACCTGTGAGTCAGTTCAACCAAAGACCTGTGACTCATGCAGGACAGAAAGAGGTGATGGAGAGAGAGAGAGAGGCCAGGCCAGAAAAATCAGAGGCATGGCTGGGCCAGAAAAAAAAGAATTGATGAAAAAGAATTGAGTATAGGCAGCAGAGAGAGGATAGGAGTGTAGTACAGTGAGGATTGCTGTATATGGCGTCCTTGGCAGGGTTGTGGTAAAGTGAGCACGTTCATGGGTTTCAGTGGTTGGTCTTATAATCCATCAGTGTGTGGGCTCACTCCTCCATCCTGACCTGCAGTGAGAAAAAAACATCAGCCCCAGTGGGAGTGTGTGTGGGTGTGGGATGTGCACATCATGTGGTGAGCAAGCAGATCATTTAATTGTATTTGAGGTGTGGGATAACTTCCAGAGGTGGTCTAGACATTGTTGAGACAGAATGAATATTTTTAGGATGTGGATGATTCGCCCAGACTTAATTTCTGGAGGGCCTGTGATCTTGGAGACTGGGACCAGATGGTCATACAATAAATGAATAATGGGACTAGAATTAACCTGTTCACACCATACAAAGATGTTCTATATCATGCTATTACCTCATACTAAATTGTTT
Organism: Lates japonicus; assembly: GCA_033238685.1. Classification (NCBI taxonomy): domain Eukaryota; kingdom Metazoa; phylum Chordata; class Actinopteri; family Centropomidae; genus Lates; species Lates japonicus. The sequence goes on along the minus strand of BRZM01002900.1, from coordinate 96,555 downwards.
GTGATCTAATGGTCTCTTCAGTATGTGAGAAAACAGCTGCTGTACTGCTAGTGTGTTCTTCGGAGCCTCCTGATTGTAGATGACCTTTAGGCTTAAACTTTAACAACCTTTCAGTGTTAAATCATTTGTTTCTAAGGACTAATCATTCTGTAAAAACACATTTTAGTCATGACCTGTATTTCTTTCATTTGCTGATAGTTATCAGTGTCATTGAACTAATCTGAACTATTGGTGGTTTCTAATCATTAGGATGTGAACGTTACTCAGTGCCAGTAACAATTCTAATATATGATATAGTGCCATCTCAGTCTTGGTTTGTGTGTTCTGTTGAAAAATGGTTAACAAGGATCCTAACTAGATCAGTTCTCATGTGGGTTTTGTTCAAGTGGGCAGACAGTCTTAAACAGTGAGTTCTTCCATCTTCAGGTAAGTAGGACAGGGGTTCATTTAAGTAGACTTTTATAATACTGATAACTAATGTGATACTCATATTCATCCTGTGATCAAATAATTAAAATCTGATACAGTTTGTAAAAGACTAAAATATTGTCATCTTTAAATATTTCTATCATGGTCCAAGTATAACATTTGATAATAGTGTCAGCTGGGCTGAATCATGTGATGGATGGTTTAATGTTTAATATCATTTATTCAGTCCTCAAATTCTTCCTGGCCTTCATTATTCTCTTTCTATATAGTGAGACAATTTTCTATTAGATGGTTTTAGTCAATCTAAACAGACTAGTTAGGGTCTGGTGGAGAATCGGACAGTAGATCTTTGTGGATATAAATGATGATCTAGTATTAGAGATATAAAATAATGATATATAAAACTGAGCTCCCAGTCATCTGCCAGTGTATTATAAATATGGGACAGTCTCTAATGTAATAATAATTAAACATTAAACCAGGAGAAACTCTGAAAACCAAGATAGAAGATAATAACTAAATAACAGAATGATTAGAATGACGAATGATATCAACTACAGCTAATTTAAATAGAAAAATTATGATACTATTAATATTTCAGTTATTTATATATTTCATCAATAGTATAATGTCAATATGATTAGAAAGGCTCAACCTCTCTACTACTCTCAGTGATTACAATGTGATATGAAATGATTATATAGATACTAATGATGCTAATATATGTGTGGACACTAAATCTATTATATACAACCCTTCTGGACAGCTAAAATGTTGTTTGGGTTCAGCCTTCCATGATACAGTCTCTGACAGGTCTCGTCTCCCCAGAATATTTCCTGGGACAAGTTGTCTTGTCTGCCCTGATAAAGTAAGTGATATTTTTGAGTGAATGATGCCCCAGTTCTCGACTTAATCCTTGGTCTCCAGTTTGTCTGGCCTTCCATGATAACTGAAAAGTTTGAGGCTCATAGGGAGAAACTTGGTTAGATATGGGATTCTCTCTGACAATCTATGAAAATGCGAAAACAATACCAAAACCTAATACATTAAGTGGTCCAACTTGTTTAGCTATTTAGCTGAATATTACAGATATGTTCAAAATTAGTACAAGTATCCATGGGATCAACAACATATACATTCAATTTCAAAACAAACGTGATAAAAGTATGTTTTATGATGGTGTTTTGCAAACTAAGCTGCAACTTTCTTCAGGCCTTTAAATTAACATACCTGTTGCTTGATATTGCGTTGTGAAAGACGTAGTAGACACATGGAACATTATCTCATAATCCTTATTGAAGTGGTGTACAGGGAGTGGAGTTGCCCTGTCAGCGAGGTCAGCTGAGATTGATGTGTGATTCTCATGGTTTAAATACAGATCACAAAGTGTCAGTTGATTGATCTCAAGACACCCTGAGTGGGTTTGGTTTTCCTGGTCCAACCTCAAAATTTTCAGCACAGTGAAGTGAAGAAGAAATGTTTGTATCAAATTCAGGAACACAGACAGTGTAAACTCGATGCTCAAAATATATAATATTTATGCTAATTCCTCAAACATTTCATATAATATATAATAATAACCAAACATAATCTTATGTTCCTGTTGTTCCTCCTTTGATAGGAGTCAGATGACACAAAGCTCAACAGGCTCGGCACCAGAGGTCACCATATTAATAACCACCTCCTGATCTGGTGCATATAAAGACAAAAGCAGTGCAAGGTGAGTTAAAGTAACATGCCAGCCTAGCTAGATTACCTCAATTAGTGCCTCCTCTATAGGAGTGCTGCTTTTACTATCAGCTGTATTGTTACAGGGTTACTCAAGGTTGCAACCTGTCACGCCACAAAAAGTGACTAGGAGTTTGTGTCAAAAGCGTCGGGGGTGATCTAGCGGCATATGCATGGAAGTGAATATCAAGCCTGGGCATGGAGTACATAAAGGGCAAATAGGTCTAATACTATTTGTAACGATAAGAGGCAGAAACAAGAGCACAGAGGAAAACACAGAGGACCAGTATCATTTTCCCAGTGAGATGGCCAGGCTGAAGGCCCCATCTGTCACATATCCCGATAGAGAATTTTTGTTTTTCAAGGCAGTGCATAGAGAGAAGCGAAGATCACTGAAGGAAGCCAGAGATAGAAAGCAGGCTGAGACTGAGGGACGGGAGGACTTTACAAAGACTGCAGGAATGACCTATAATATAAAAGTAGAAATAAAGCCAAATCTTTCTTCTTCTCGCAGGTGGTTTCCATTTGGATCAATGTTAGAAGTGATTTTAGATTATTATTTGAGAGAGCCTGTACTGAGCTAACTTTGGTTTTGAACTATGAGCTGCACATATATTTGGTGTCTCTTGGCAGCCACAAATGGTGGCGACACCTGGTTTACCCACAGTGGACAACACTGTGGTCCATATCTGCCATGCTGGTCAATGAGGGAGTATCCAAGAAGAGAAGTGTCCCAGTGTGCCTAAAGTGACACCTGGCTTTGCTGGTGCAGACCAACAACTTTCTATTTGCTGATGCATAGTTGTTTTAGATGTTTCTAACAGATTAAGATCCTCAAATATCAGTCTCAACAATTAGTGATTCACTGCTAATATGAATGTCCATTTGATATAGGCATTGAACATGCATGTGCATCAGTGCTGTTAGTCACCTCCTTTTTGAATATCGGCGCTTGCTGAACTGAATTCAAGAATTCCTTCAGTCAGCGAACTTCCTTTAGATGTAGTCAGTCTACGTGACCTCTGTGGTCAACATTTAAGTCAGTGCGCCACCATCTGCCATTTTGCCCACCAATAACTCTCTTTGCTTTCTATCATACTCTTGTTCGAGGCTGGCGCACTGAAGCCTTTGAGTCTAACCCTCTCCCAGGCAGATGAAGGAACTCCTCAGTGCAGGTTGACACAGACAGACCAATGCTTTGTCTCCTCTCGCTTTCCTTGTCCTGCTGCATGCAATTACATCACGCCCGACCTTCCAGCTGGAAACTCAGCTATAGAGAACAGAGATTGTTACTGTGATATTAGGAGACACAGGTGGCTGGAGTGGTAGTATAAAATGTCCCAGTGACATATTTGAGAACTCATGTTGGCATTTAAAATCCCTTCACAACAGGATGTTCTGCAGTGATCGGTGCATTTTCAAAAGAAACCATGTGACATTACAGTTCCGGCTGCAGTGGTTGCATCAAGGAGCATGAGTACCAAAGAAAGTTGTTTCACATTTTCTTGCTAAAGTTCGAGGTGTGTGTGTGCACCCTTGTCACATTGGTGGAGTTTCTCCACCAAATGCATAATGGTCTGCAGGTAGATGGGTTAAATAAACAGGGTGTGCTTGATGTTCCTGCTACATAATAGGTATCTGAAAAACACTTCCAAAGCAATTCATAAACAAAACAAAATATTTTGCAACTGCATAGTAAAGGTAATGGCTGAAACTTAAGTGCTGGTTCAATGACCGCTTCCATTATTGAATGGATCTAATACAAAAATAATGATGAGGGACATCAGTCTGAGTGTCGGTCTTTTGCTAATAGAAAACGAAAGAATTTCTTTTATTATGACAATCAGAGGAATTTCAGATTTAACCTGGTGGTTTGCATCTCTCTTTCCTCGTGGCTTCATCAAGCCTTAATAAACATGGGTGTGTGGTGCGAGCAGGCGATGAGCAATGGGCTAGGGTACTCAACACCTCTTTGAGAGGCGGAGGCCTCAGGCTAGGCCATGTTTGGATGCTGGAAGGTGCTGGTCTTGGGATGGGGCACTCTAGAATTAACAGCTGGAGACAGCAGCCAGCTGGGAGAGAGGCACAAGAAAACAAAAAACACTAGGATCAACAACAAATTTGGAAATGACCCAACAAACCAAATGAAGGTAATTGAAAAATAGACTACAATTTAACATTTACACTCATACTGCTTCCCAACTCATTCTCCTCAAAGGCTGAGATTATTCTATTTCTGGGGACCTGCAATCTGACAGTCTTTAATTGTTCTTTATAGCACCTATATGTGGACCAGTGGTTGGTTATTTGATCTTGAGTCAAAATCATAGGTGAAAACCCACTACTGTATTATAAGCAAGCCTCAGTGACCAGTGAATTATAATATAAACTCTGAAACTCTCTGAACACACAAAGTTTATTTTTAGAGCACTTTTCTGCACAGTAATGCAGTGGTGTAATAACATAACTGCAGGGGATTAGTCCTTGCCAGGGTTTGCTATGCATCAATTCTTTGGCTGCTGCACTGCTTTACTTACTTGAGCCTTGGTGTGTTGGTTCTTTAAAAGTACAGCTATGATTAGCGACAACAAAAAGCAAAAGCCATAAGAGAAAAACATTAGGTCTATGTTTGGAAGGGTTGTAAAGAAGCCCGTGATGAGGCTTAAAGTATAACCGCGGTGGCACAGTACTCAGGAGTGCTCCTCAGGCTAAAACAAGCTCAAGGAGGACTTTACATGGTGGAATCATCTAAAGAGGACAGTAGAAGGGCCGGACACAGGTACCATCTGAACAAATAAACACAGCTGGATATCCGCAGTGGCCCCAGATGCCCACAGAGACCTCTGCCTGTCTTCACATAGTGTTGGCAGACCCAGTGTTTGTGCCTCAGTTGATAACCGAGAACAGAAACACTTTAACTGGGTGGATAACATATATCGGTGCTGGACATCTCTTGTATGAACATCCACTCACTCCCACGAAACACAAACATATACTGTATATCTATACACGCAATTCCATGTCAAAATAGCAATTAGAGAGGAGAGGCAGCAAAAGGAAGCCAGAGGCCTCTTGAGGTGGTAATCCATCCCAAAAAGATTGGAAGGGCTATTACTCATGGTGCTTCAATACAAACAATGCTTTTCCCTCTCACTTAAAAACCCTTTGGCACTCTTTAGTCGTTTAGCAGCTGCGAAATGGCACATCAGTCCTTCACAGATGAAGGCTGATAAAGATGTTAGGTAAGCAACTTTTGGATCGCGTCGGGGACGCGGGCTGGTTCTGGTTCATCTACTGAGCAAAGTGGGCGTGAATGATCAGATGGGACATGACGTTCAAATCTGGACGGACTAACGTGATATAACCTGGGCGTCGGGACTTCTGGCTATGGGCTGGTAAGTCGCCTTTCTTCCCAATGTCATTTAGACAACAGTGGATAATTCTGGCAAAACAGGCTCAGCGAACCTCGGGCGATCAGGCGGGCGCGGTAGAACAGGGGCTGTTGTCAGGTGGTGCTGATCATGGACGTTAAAATCACCTCTGTCTGTAAATTATTCTTGACAATATGGTGACGGTGGTGTACCGTGGCAATCGATGGACCGGTTTATTGGTGAAAGTAGAAATGGACGACGACACATCGGTCTGGCAGATCTGGTCTGGGCGAACCGGACTGTCAAAAATTCAAATATATAAAGCAATTCGTGACGCTGGATAATCATTCATGGTGTGGGCAGATCTACTTCCTGAACAGTTTTATTCGAACTACCTCTACCCAGTATGTGTACATTATCAAGCAGGACCATTCTGTGAGTTTTGCATAATTTCAGCGCCTTGAGCAATTACAGCTACTCAGTTCACAGAACCTCTAGTTGGTGTGCAGTACTATGCTGGAAGATATGTGAGATGGGTGTGCCTAAATATCCTGAGGTGCCTGTCACTGACATTCAAAACTATGGTGATAAGCAATACATGCTTCC